>CAUYRH010104228.1:0-24042 GCA_963574655.1 Perodicticus potto
TCCCGAGTAACTGGGACTACAGGCGCCCGCCACAACGCCCGGCTATTTTTTTGTTGCAGTTCGGCCAGGGCTGGGTTTGAACCCACAACCCTTGGTATATGGGGCCAGCGCCCTACTCACTGAGCCACAGGCACTGCCCCAAATAAAAGTTTTACGTTCAATAGTATTAGAGCTGGAAAATGCTCCAATGACAGAGTTACATTTTAAATTATTTATTTTTACTAAGGGAATTATTGTTTTTTGTATTTTTTTCCTCACTTCAGGCCATCATTATCTATTGCCAAAGTAACTATCTAATACAAGTAATTTGATATGCTCAAAAACTTAACTGACTTCTTGAAAAACGTCAATATTTAACTTCATTTTAAAATTAACAAAGACAACAAAAAAATTAGTTGTCTTTAACTAAGCTTTGAAATTTCATATTTATCCAAGATTAATTTCTTCATGGTTCAAGAACACTTAGCTTAGCAGGTGCTTAAATTTTATTTTATATTTCAAATATTCTAATAACCTTACAAATATCAGCTCAAATATAAGAAATTGACTTTTCCTATTTACTTTTCACAATAATGCAGTGTTTTTCCTCATTTGTATCCTCCTTGTTTTGTTGGGATTTTTTTAAATGGAAAATAAAATGAAACTGGCGTTTTGCAAATTCTTTAGAAGGAATCATCAAATAACTGATATTTAGCCCTGAAAATGTATTGGATACTTGACTTAGAAACGAGCATCTTTTGGTATACACCACTATTTCTCTATTCTTAATTTGATTCTGAAACTCACATTAAAAACATGAATATACAGAGATCATCAGGATTTATGCCTTTAGAATTCACAGGGATAGCTCTCTGAATGAAATTTTTATGAGATGTAACTTTAAATATTAACCGTGCAAACACAAGCTATTATTCAGTTTCTGTTTTGAAGTAGCAACTCATCCATCTCTTTTACTCAAAGAAGCCATTTTTGTAAAATTTTAAATACTTGCTAAATAATTAAATAAGTCTTTATTAATTCAAAAAATAGAAGTAATGAAATCCTTCTCTCACAGTCACATAGTATATGTCTTCACAGCAGTGAATTATTTTGAATTCACTAATTTAAATAAAAAACACTTTTTTACCATTTTTATAAGGGCAAAGGGTTTCTTTGCACTTATGTAGTTTGTAACATTTTTTCACCTCCTCCATGATGACTTCAGCCATACACATTTTTCACCTATCTTAACTTGTTTCATATTGATAATCTATCTGCATGTCTTTGGAATCATAGATCCCCATTCTTATTTTGTAACTATTTACAGCCTTTGCCCTTCCTGTTCCTTCCACAATGAAACTGGAAGCCCTTCAAGGCCATAGGCCATGTGGTAAATTTCTTCATACTTTTTCACAGCACCAGCACTAAACAATACACAGAACAAGTGATTAAAAAATATTTTCTGAATTAACTTACGGTTTTGATGAGTGTTTACTGAAACTAATTTTATGTAAGAAGAAAAAGCGTGTGGGGCAAACAGTGTGTGTCTCTAACAAGGATTGGCATATGTGGTTCTAACTCTGGCAAACATCATGCTGCCAGTCTAAAAGAAAACAGCTGGCTAGCACCATCAGATTGAAAATCTCAGTATTTTTTCCAAGGGTAACTCAAGGTTGAATTAAGGCTCTGAAGTCCTCTAAAGCACGAATAACTAAAACATGTAAATTATACTTTTTTTCTCCCTATCAACTAAATAGTCATGGTTTTATAAGGACAGTTTAATCCAAAAACCAGATGTAGTGTTTTCCTTATGATGGAAATGGAGCCAACTGGCTTGCATAATACTTTGTTTTTCTCCCACGTCATTATTGGAAGTGGCAAGTTGAAAGACCTAAGAATTATAATTTCAGGACATGGAAATAGATGCAAAGAAAGAAGTTCTACTCCTTAGAGGAAATATTTTAAAACTGGAAGAAAGAAAAGATAGGAATATATAAGGGAAGAATATTGACATAAAAAAATGATGTCAACCAGAAATTGCATGTTGAAATAAGCAACAGTGATACTAAAAATAAATATCGCAATTCCCTAAATAGTCCTTCAATGTTTATATAAAGGTGTCTCATGTGTTATGTACATCAATTTCAATTTAATACATTTATTGTATATTTTCAATTATTTGATTTAACCTCCATGTAAAAAGTTAAATCCCTTTCTCAACACAACCAAGAGATACCCCATTTTTCTGGTGTGATGACCTGGAAAGCTGTATTTGTTGAATCTATAGACTTTTTGCTGATGTGATCATGGATGTTAGCTTACCTGGTAGAGATACTTTCTTATTTATTTCTGTATCACAGCTTAGCACTGGATGCTCTACGCCTGTGTTTGGCATGTTGACATATAGGAATGTAGTATGCAGATGGGTGGAGTATATAATTTTGTAGTCAAACAACCCTTATTCTGAGTCTAACTCTGACTGGGTTATCTGGTATGCTGTAGTAAAAATAGCATCAATTTTAGGATTTTTTTTTTTTTAGTTTTTAAAAGATTTAAATTACATCTATTCATAGCATTTTATTTTATACCTGATTCATATTAGACATTTAATAAATGGAATCTATATTATTGATAACAAAATAGTTATGACATTACAGAATTTGATCTCAGACAAGAAAACACATAAAAAGATTTCCTTCTGGGTCACACAAGAAAGGACTTAAAAGTCTTGAGAACTTTCCCTTCTTTGGGATGCCCACTGTTCTCTCCCCACCCCCCGTCTTCCCTTCTCTCACCCCCTGATCTCTACTCTCTGCTCTCTCTCTCATTTCTTACCCTCACTATTTCCCCTCTTTCCAATATAAAATAAATGCATACTTTTATATTCATTTATTCATATTATTATTTTTTATTCATTTCATTATGCAGCTAAATCTACTTAGGGAATGCATAATTGCATTTCACTGTGGATGCCAAGGAGCCAACACTCTTTGTATCTTGTAAGACTCACAATGCACCAGGAAAGGGAAGCCCAGAGAAGGGACACCTGCTCTGCAATCTCATAAAAGGCTCATCAATAACAACAGTGATGGTAACAACAATTATAAGAGCAGCTACGATGTTGAGTGTCTACTGTATATACGCCAGGCGCTGTTCTGTGTTCTTTTCCTGTATTAACTCACCCATCTTCACCAGAACTCTATGTGTTATATACTGCCATTATTCAACTTTTACTAAAGGGTAAATTGAGGAATGGAGAGGTTAAATAATTTCCCAAAAGGTAAAACTTAGTAAATGTGTTTGGAAATATTTTACAAATGTGAATATATCTTGTGAGATTGGGGTAGATAATTTGTCTAGTGGTCTCTCTGGAAACAAATGGTATGCTCTGCCTAGAATTATATATTTATTTATGTTTCTATTTCACAGGTCACACTATGCTTTTCATAAGTAATGTCTGTTAATCCAAGACTATTTTCTTAATATTAGATTTTGATTATATTTGTATTGCATGTTCTATCATAAAAGATAAAATTATTTCTATCTTCTCCTAATTAACTCTGAGAGAGCAGACATGGTCACTTCCGGTAATCTCTCAGTCATTCAGGAAATACATATTACCTAAGAGAAACGCAGTACAGCGTGTGACGTGTGGAGTCTGAAAGAGAGTGTCAGTCTCCCAGAGACTGCAGACCGAGGTCTCATTTACGGTCTCTTAATACGGCTGCATCTCCTCCTGGATCTCTGCCTGTCTCTGCATGAATCACATCACTTCTTCTCAGTCCTAGAAATTTTCTGATAGCCACAATTCTCATATTCTTGACCGCTGTCCATAGAAACCAGTAAGGGGAACACGTTATCCTGTCTATGCAAGTAACACTTTCTGTCACATGATTAATTTATTCCCAGAGTGATTGATATTGGAAAGTTTACTCTTTTTATAAGGAAACCCCAAACTATAGACATATATTCTACCTACAGGGATATGGTCTACCGTTAGGCCTTATGAAGAAACCCCAGACTATAGTCATACATTCTACCTACAGAGATATGACCTACCGAAAGGCCTTATGATCTCCTCAGTGTTATGGTGAAAGAACATAATTATCACACATGGATCGCTTCTCACAATAGTGCTTTTAAACAAGCAAAATAAAATACAGAACATTATAAAGAAAACCGATTATACTGAAATGAGTGGATTTATTAATTTATATTTTAAACACACAGATACAGTGGTAGGTCTTACTATAACCACAATTTCAAAGGAGTGACAAAGTAAACGACATTTCAAGATTTCTACAATATTTAATGTGATACGAAAGGGTCAAATAAATTTCTATTGGTGACGAAGTCATGGGTACTTCTATGAGATTAGGGAAACTTATTTTTCCCGTAGTTCAACACAGGCCCCTAGAATTTCATCTACTAATCCTGTGAGCATGTTTACAATCCAGGTTAGGAGTACGAGTGTGAAGGCAAATGAAAGCCTTCGCGGGAAGGGGCTTGAAATGCATTGAGGATAGTGAGGGGCAGAAAGGTTTTTTAAAAAGAAAGTCTATCTCAATTAATTTTAACAAAGTAAAGGAACTTAACTTATCAAAACCACAAGAAGGACTACTATACAGACATAACTTTAGAAAATATACAAATCAAGGAAAATGAGATGGGGTTTATAATGGAACAGGGAGAAGATAGGAGACCTGAGACGTTACATATACATGAAGTTGAAATTCCACTGGAGAAAGAAACTCATATCCAAAAGGGAATTTAGTTGAAAATTTTGGAGGTAAAAAAGGTGTTCAAGGCAAAACAATTATATTTAAATATATGTGCCCCCCAAAAGAGAGAGATTGAGTTAATCTTTTTTGGAACTTTGAAGTACATCACTAACATAACTGACGTCTGAGTAACATGAACAATGTGGAGATGAACATCTTTGTATAAAACCTGTGTACATCTGTGTGTGATTTTCTGAGATAGACTTGTAAAAGCAGAATTTCTTGTTCAAAGAACAGAGAGTACAGAGGGGTGAATAGTGTCCTGATTATATGTCTTTCTATTGTAAAATAAATAAAGACACCTATCAAACATCTGTCTGCAAGTACCCCTGGCCACTGTACCTTCCATTGTTTGCCACTGGGACAGCTTTACTTGGTTCCTTCCTAAGGCAGCCGTGTCTACTAGCATGGCTACTTCCCCTCCTTATACAAGAGTTGAAACATACATAGGACTGAAAATCTGAAAATCAGCTCACACTGAAAAAGTAACCTCACAGTTCACTGGGCTGGTAAAACAGATGCATGTAAAGTCAAGCTTCCAAGTTAACAGGAGACATGTTTCTCACAAGGTCACATAGCAACTATAAAATAATGTAACTACCTTTAAAATAACTACTGTGTTTTAACAATGATTCTCCCAAAACCACTTTGTCACATGCCTCCATTACTAGGGCTATCCCATTGCTAAATTACCCTCACCTCATGGCAGCAACCAAAGCCTATTTAATCCTCCACTCCTAATCCCACCATAGTAACAACATCTTATCTCTGCTCCCCTTAGTTTCCTCCTCAAAGTATTCCAGTGGGGAAGTCAGGCTTCACTCCACTTTCTTGTGCTTAGTCTTGTTGAGTGTCATTTCATGGTTCTCGTAGAGTGGCCTCCTGCATTGCATAAAGTCAATAACCATGATTTTGTTCAGACTACATGTTTCTGCCTGGTGGTTTTACCAAAAGAACCTTCATTCTTCCCTCTGACTCTGACTGCTTTTACTACTAAGCAGTACTAAACCATGTAGTTCCTTCTATATAAGGTCTCCTCTCCATCCCATCACTGCTTCACCCACTTCTCACTCTTCAGCACTGACCACTTGCTTCCGTTTATTTCTGGCTCCCATGACTACCCTGGACTACTGAACAGCTTTGTGGAAAGAGCCATTGCTTCTACTCTCTAATATCCTGAAGCTGTTTGGTCTTTCTGATGTCAACTCTTTGCATTCCCTATTCATATCTGATCTTGAATATGTCATAAGCACACACAACTTATTTCAAAGGGTAAGCTCTCAATTTCTACTCAGAACATGAGGTGTGCTCAGTCTTTCCCATTTTGATTCCACTCTATATAGTCGGTCAAGTTAACCACCTGAAATCACAAACGAAACACACAGAACTTTCTTATACCTCACCCTCCCTTCACTGCTCCCAGTCACTTGACCAGGTCTACTGACTCTACTTCCAAAAGATACATCGCGAAGCATGCTCTGCTCCCATCTTCACTGCCAATAGCCTTGTCCAAACCGCTGTCATATCTTACCTGAACTTCCACAATAGGTTCCCACTGTACTTCTAATTTGTGTTTCTTTTATTTTATGCTCGTATAGCTTATAATTATTTTTATAACTACCAAAAATATAAACCTTTTTTCCATTATGTTCTAGTGACTATCTAGTGCCAAGTACTTTAATAGACTCTGAAGATACATAATAAATTGTACATCTTCTCTCTTCACAGAGTAGTGGAGAAGTAGAGAAGAAAATCAAGGATTACAGTAAGAGAAGACAGGCTTACAGGATTATAGTAATCCTGTAATCCTAACAGTCTAGGAGGTTGAGGGAGATGGATTACCTGAGTGCAGGAGTTTGAGACCAGCCTGAACAAGAGCAAGATCTTATCTGTACTAAAAATAGAAATATTAGCCAGGAATTTGGTGGGCACCTCAGAGGCTGAGATAAGAGGATCTCTTGAGCCTAAGGAGTTTGAGGTTGCTATAGCAATAATGCCACAACACTCTACCCAGGGAAACAGACTGAGACTTTGTCTCAAAAAACAAAAAAAAAAAGTAAGAGAATACAAAGAAAATAACTGAGGAAACTATGGTGGTTGATATAAAAATATAATATATTAACACAGTATATATTCACAAAAACATTTATCATGAAGCTAATGAAGCTGCAGGACCCAACCACTGACTTGAGCCTGCATTTCAAAGCCTTGAGACCAAATTCTAGTAATGTGTTTGCATGGTAATAAGTTTTCGTAAAATGTGCAAAAGTAAGATATCTGAACCATAATTGTAAAGACCACTGCCTTTTTCCACTTAGACCTCCCTTAGATACACATCCTTTTCATCTAAGGTAGCACTGTCGTGACCACAGACATTTTTCAGGATCTGTTAAAAGGAAGTTGAGTTGGAAATACATTTAATTTTGGTTTAGTGGGATATATTTTTGTGGTTCACAGTTATTTCAGTGTATAGTCATATTTTTGGAAGCCATTATGTAACAGCAATGACTGCAAGGAAAATATCCTCCCCTTCATAGTGCCAATTCACCCATCTTGATATAAAAGACAGGACAGAGTTTGTGTCCCCTATGTCTGGAAATCTAGCCATTGAAACTCAAAAGAAACTTAATCAAAGCTTTCCCAAGTTTGATATGGATAATTGAAATTTACCTGACATTACCAATATTAAATTGTGAAGTATGAAACTTTTCAAAATTTTAAAGGTAATAATTTGAAAATAAATTCTGAATTATTTTTATTTTTATAGAATATTCTATTATCAGATTATTATCATATAACGATCAAATCAAACATTCAATGTTCAAAGTCAAAGTTAGTGAAATTTTTTTTTTTTGCTATCGCTATATTTATGCTGTTTTATAATCTCTAAATTTTTGTTTTCATTTCAGACTACTATGATTGCATCTAAAGAGGCAAGTCACGGGAGAGTGTACAAAGGATCCAAAGTGTCATTTTGAGAATGTGCCCTAGACACTTGTTCCTGGAAAGAGAGGAAAGAAGGAGTCACCTAGAGAGTGACAAGGACAGAAGAGTTTGTGGGGGGTTATCCTTGATGGTCTAAGATTTCAAGAGAAATGCATGGCTCTTCCTGTCTACTAAAAATTAGGCAGAATTGTTGAGTTTATAGAGAAAAATCCAAAATAAGACATGAAACCCTATTGTAATGAGAAAAGCTTGGGGATTCATATCTAGCATTCAGGAGTGTGAGACCAGATCTTTCCTGTCGGTATGATTTTTCTCTACAGTGCTTAGAACTCTAGTATAATAACCATGTCAGATATGGGTTAGACAGTCAAGGAGGTAAAGTTTGGGAATAACCAACAGATTATGAGAAAATGAAAATATTTGGGTCTCAGAGTTGTTGAAAGGTAAATATTGAGGATGTAAAAATGAACTAATAAAAAAGAAGAGAAGTATAGAGTGATGATGAAACAGTTTAATTTTCAGAGTTAACTGAATTAAAGCCATTGGCATAACTTAAGGCATTCATAAGAACTGAACATTGTGAAAAAATAGTTTAATCCAAACCTTGATGATTAATGGAGAAGTGAAGATTAATACAAGTTTGGACAATTAATTCTGCCAACTCATCCTAGAAAAAGTCCTACATACCTCATTGCTGAATATCACTACAGTCACCTTCAAAGTACTCTCTTTAGTCATCTGATAACTGTACTGATATTCAGTCATGAGCTATATAGGACATTTTCTGGGATGAACTACTCAATAACAAGAAAACAAACAACCCATCAAAAAATAGGCAATGGGCCTAAATAGGACTTTCTTAAAAGAAGATAAACAAATGGGCAACAGGTATATGACAAAAGACTCTTTTTGCTAATCATCAGATATCGGTTAAATAGCAAAGGAAGTAAAGTTTGAGAATAGCAAATAGATTGTGAAAAAGTGAACATAAATCAAATCAAATCAAATACATGCCACTTTACATCTGATCGACTAGCTGTTATCAAAAAAGATAAAAGGTAAGTGTTGGCAAGTACGTGGAAAAAAGGAAAAACTTGTACACTTTGGTGACGTTGTAAATTAGTGCAGCTATTTTGGAAACAGTGTGAAGGTTCCTCAAAACACAAAAAATGGAGCTACCATACTATCCAGCATTTCCACTTCTGGGTACATAGTCAATGGAATTGAAATCAGTATTTTGAGCTGCCTGAAGTCCCATGTTCATTGCAGCATTATTCACAATAGCCACGCTATGGAAATAACCTGTGTTCAGCATCAGGTTCATTCATCATCTGATGAATACATTTAAAATGTAGTATATATACACAATGGAACACTATTCAGCCTTTTACAAACAGGAAATGCTATCATTTACTACAAGGATGAAATTCTATCATTTACTACACAGATGGATCTAGACAACATTATACTGAATCAAATAAAGCCAGGCACAGAGAGTCAAATACTGCATGACCTCACTTACATGTGGAGTCTAAAAGAATAGAACTTACAGAAGCAGAGGGTTGAAAGGGCTGGGGGATGTTTAGTGAAAAGGAGATATGGGCAAAGTGTCCAGAGCTTCAGTTAAACTGGAAGAATAATTTCTGGTGACCTATTACAACACTGAATGGTGACTGTAGTTAATAACAATGCACTGCATGTTTCAAAATAACTAAAAGAATGAATTTTAAATGTTCTCACCACAAAGAAATTATAAGTACTTAATATGATTAACACATTAATTAGCTTGATTTCATTATTGAAAAAGGTAAAAATGTATTGAATTATCATATTGTACTCCATAAATACAATTGTCAATTAAAATTGAAACTTTTATTTAAAAACCACTGCTCTTTTTATTGCTCTTGTTTAATTTGGAAAATAAAAGATTTAAAACATTTAGTTGTTTATTTTTTAGTGAAGCAAGACTTTCGACCAATATTTATCTTTTGTAAGATTAAACCTAATTAGAACAATAAAATCCCCTGATTTCTGTCCTAGTAATATTGCTCCAGGAAGCCACAATTGAGCTTTATTTTTTTATGCATTTTTTCAGCTCTGCTCCCAGAATAATTAAAATTAATATTGTGTGGATTTCTATTATATTCACCAAAAATGAAAATTTCCTCCCTCAGGTCTCTAAGATCTAATATTTATGAGAATTTCCTACTACATGAAAAAACAAGAAAAATACAGTCACTTTGAAAAATCAACATTTCCAGATATAGATATGAATGAAAAAAAAAAAAAAAAGAGAGAGAGAAGAACACTATAAAAGATTTCCTACAATAGTTGAAAACTAAAACCATTACTTTGTGTTTATTGCTACAATTTCCACTAATACTTACCTTACATTAGAGTTTTGTTGTTTCAAAACAAAACTCTAATGTTTTCTTAATGCTTCTGAAAACTTAATGGAATGGTGATAATTTTTTTGTATAGAAAATTTCTTTCAAATCTAATATTCATACCACTTAATGTTTCTTACCACTCTTGGATTCTGATCAAGCAGGAAAAAAATTCCAATGCTGAAAGAATTTAGGGCTGAATGACCTGTATGATTATAAATTAAGAGGAAAAATAGTATATTCAACACCTTCATTTTCAGTTTGAAAGTAACGTGAATGACAAATGCAAGTCTCTGGATTTTCTTGTTACATTTCCTACCAGTTTCCTTAGTAAGAGTTTTCCCCGTGATGTTAATCTTGTCTTTGAATAAGTATTAAATATGATTTAATTTCTAATACGTTGCTATGGTGAAGAAGCCTTTGCTGTCTGCCCTTTTGAAGGTAGTTAAGCCAAAAGGCTGTGTAGCTTCTGATTATTCTTAATCTCATTTTAAAGTCTGCAGCTGGGACTAAAATCTTCCTAAAGGAAGAATGATACATGATTTGATCAGGAATCAGAGCACTTTGAAGTGGCTCCCATGCCAATGAAAGAAACCATCTGTCTGTGAAATATCTGTGAATGAAATCTGACAGTAAATATCAGGGAAGTGAGTGTTAACATACCAACAGATTGCCACACACAGTTACAATATATGCTGAAATTTCCTTCTATATGCACATTCATATGGACATCTAGTTTTACCAATGAATCACAATGATAGCTTGGCAGACCTAACTCTTCATCAAATGCTTTTTTGGCATCTGGGTTGGGATGCCTGCTATTTAACCTCTTTAAAATGAACTAATGGGGATGGACTGGAGGGGATATGAAGAAATTGAGCCTGCTAGACCAGATTGTTGAAAGAATTGTCCAGGTCAATAGCATCTCAAGGGGTGCATACATTGTGATAAATAGATTCCTTTACATAATGCCGCTCCTACATTCAACAGCAAGCAGGGTTGCTTCTTCATTTTTGATTTCCTCTAATTTTACATTAACATTCCTTAATCGCTGAATATAAAAAAAAAATCATTATGCTACAAAACTGAAGGTAGACTTTTTTAACATGTTTGTGAAAAGTCTTCCAGTTTTTAAATCTATGTAATTACATATAAGAAGCATGTAATTTCTGTAATGTTATTATACTTACATAAATGGAAAAGTACAAAATATGTGGAACAAGCATTTGTAAATTTTTCATATAATGACTTAATATTACTTGATATATACTATACTATCATTGTATTATTTAAAAATATACCTTTAGTGCCTACAAAATCCATATATGCATTTTTTAAATTCTTTTTTGTTTTTCAGTATTATAAACAATATTTTATCAGATACACTATTGCACATGAAAAATAATTTGATCACTTTTCAATTATTTCTTTAGAGCAGATTCCTAGAAAATAACTGAAAAAAATGCTTAATAGTTGTAAAATTTTTAAATAAATTCTCAGTAACAATGTATGAGATATTATTAACTTATAACCTCATTATTACAAAGCTAATTGTCTTTTAAATTATAAAAAATCATTAACATTACAATTTTCATTACTACGAGTATTAATTAGAATGGATAATCTTTGCTATTTTAATTTGCTTTTAATGGATATTGTTAAGCCCTTTTAATATACTGTGTAATAAATGTAGCATGTGATAATATGTATAATAATAGGCTACACACACATAAAACTCATACAAGATAGCCATTTTGATTCTGGGGAGTTTTGTTCTGTTTTATATGTATACCCCTAAATATTTGAGATAAGAATACATCATTTGCCTATTGTAGTTACCTATTGAATGTTTGGTGGTACAATTTCATTTCAATATTCTTCTCTTAAAAAATTATCTTGAAGAGTTTTCCCATTAATCTTTACCAGATTTCATTAAAATCTGTTTTTTTTTTTTCTTTTAAACAGACAACTTCATGCATTGAGAACATTTTGGTTGTTTCTAGTTTTAGCTATTATGAATAAAGCTGCAATAAATATTATTCTATAGATTTTTATGTAAATGTTTTTTATTTCTTAGAGATAAATGCATAGGAGCACAAACATTGGGCCTTTTTTTTTTTTTTAAGAACCTGCCAAATGGTTTCTCAGAATGGTTGTAATATTTTATATACCAATGATCAATGTATTAGTAATATGTTTTTTTCTCCAACTTCACCAGAATTTGGAGTTGTCACTATTTTTAATTAGACATTCTTTTAGGTATGAAGTAATATACTTTTGTGGTTTTAATTTGTATTCTCTAAAGCTAATGATGTTCAAAATCATTTTATGTGCTTATTTTTCATCTTTCTGCTCAATGAAAGTCATCTTAATATTTTTGTTCTTTTTCAAATTTTTAAATGAGTTTGAGTTTTGAGAGTATCTTCTACATTCTATTTTTAATTTCTTCTTTGGATATCATTTGCAAATATTTTTCCCAGTGTGAAGCTCATTTTTTTATTCTTATAACAGAGTCCTTCATAAATCAAAATTTCTTAATTTGGATGAAGCATAATGTATTTATTTTTCCTTTTATGGTTTGTGTTTTTGGTGTAAAGTCTAGAAACTTTTTGCCTACCCCCACATTCCAGAGACTTTGTTTCTGGTTTTTTTCCTAAATAGTTATAGCTTTATGTTTTATATTTGAGCCTGTGATGTATTTGGAGTTAATTTTTTTATAAGATATAAATCACAAATCTTTTTTTTTTTTTTTTTGGCCTGAGAATTTCTAATTAGTTGATGACTTTTTTTTTTTTTTTTTTTTTTATCATTTAACAGGCAATCTTTCTTCCATAGAATTTCTTTTACACATTTGTCAAAAATCATTTAGGAACATTTGTGTGGTTCTCTGGGTTCTCTATTCTGTTCCATTGATCTATATGTATGCTACTCTGCCAATACCATACATTCTGAATTTTTGTAGCTGGATAATATATCTTAAAATTAGATAGACTGCTTCTTATTATCTTCTTCTTTTGTCAAAACTGTTTATCTATTGTGGCTCCTTTGTTTTTCCATATAAAGGTTAGAATATTCTTACGCATCAATACAAAAGTATTCATGGGAGTTTGATAGGAAATGTGCTAAATTTTTATATCAGTTTGAAGAAAAAGATCAATTTGTATACCAGTTTGAGGGTAAATGAAATATTACACTGAACCTTCCAACCCTACACATGGTGGTTGTCTGCATTTATTTTGATATTTGATTCCTTCCTCTGTAAGCTGTAGTTTTTAGCATACAGGTCCTATATGCCTATATACATTTCATTTGGTTTTGCACCTAGGCTTTTTTTTTTTTTTATTGTAAGTAGCATTTTGCTTTTTAAATGTTTATGTTCACGTGTACATTGCTAATACACCATGCATATTGTAAATATAGTTTATTTTTGTAGGTTTATCTTGCACCTTGTGACCATCCTTAATTCACTATCAGTTCTAGAACATTGTTTTAAAATTTTCCATGTTAAACAATCATTTTGTCTGCAAATAGGGACAGTTTAATTTCTTCCTTTCTAACATGTACACCTTTTATTGCTCTTTTTTTCCTTATGGCCAGGCTAGAACTTCCAGCTTATAATGATTAATTAAGAGGAGGAAGAGTGAATATGCCCTCCTGAGCTGAGACATCCGTCTTTGCTTGCTCTCAGACATCAGTGCTCTTGCATGTTCAGACTCCAGCTGCAACATACACCAGCAGCTCCCTAGATTCTGAGGCTTAGGATTCAGACTGAATTACACCTTCAGTCTTCCTGTTCTTCCTCTTGGAGGTAACAGATAATGGGATTCTCAGCTTCTATACTTTCATGAATCAATTACATATATGTGTGCATGTACGTACATATAATCTGTATACATATTACATATATATTTATAGATATATGTGTAGATATGTATGATTATATATGTAAATATGTATTCTATTCTATTAGGTACCCTAACATGTAGACCTGTGCTGACTTTGAGTGAGAAGTGAGAAGGGATAAACTTACCTTTTCCATCTCAGAAGGAAAGCTTTATTATTTCACCATCAAATATGTTAGCTGTAGGTTTTCTGTTGAAGCTTTGTATCAATTTGAGAAAATTCCTCTCTGTTTAATTTTGAGATTTTTCTTTCTCAGAGTAGGTGTTAAATTTGTGGATTTATTGATTGATATAATATTATGATTTTTCTTCATTGGCCTGTTGATACAGTGAATTACATCCAGTAATCTTTTTTTTCAAAAGGAATTTATTTCTCACAGTTACAGAATTTGGGAATTCCAAGATCAAGGGAATTCCACTGATCAACTGGTGATCAGTTTCTGGCTTACAGACTTCTCACAATACCCTTCCCTGGTGGAGAGAGAGGGCAGGCTCTCTCTCCATTGGCGTAGTCATACGCGACCTCTTGGTACTTGTCAAACGTACTGAGCCGGCTCCTGTCTCATAGCCTCTGTGCTGCTCTCTTCTTTGCCTGGAACACTTAATCCTTCAGATACCCATATCATTTACCCTAATTCCCATAAATATTTGCTCAAATATCAATTTCTAGTGATGATTTTCCTGTAAACCTATTTAAAATTTAAATTCATGCCCATATATTATTAACCTTTACTTCTATATTTTACTCCACAAAATTTATGTTATGTAAATATTCTATCATAATTCATTTTGGATCATATAATAACTTACATATGATATATTCTATATTTTCCTATGATAATATAAACTCGTTTGTTCACTATTACATTCCCAGGGCCGAGTAAGATGCTTTGTATATATCAAGCATAATAAACATCTATTGAATGAATTAAAGAAAGGACTTTTATGTAGTCCTAATCATCCTAGCTAAATTGATAAGCAGTTTATAAATTCTCTGTATGTAAATCTTATAGTATAAATATAAATTAAAGTGTGTTTTTAAAATGAACACTAAAAATTTTAATAATATTTCAAATTTGAAAATGGAATATTTCTGTCCCACAAAAATCCCTGTGCTGCAACTTAATCTTCAATATCATGATATTTGGAAGTGAGGCCTTTGGGCAGTAACTAAGTCATGAAGATAAAGCCCTTATGACTAATATTACTGGCCTCTTCAAAGAAACGCCGAGTGCCCCCTCACTCATTTCACCATTTGATAACATAGTGAAAGAAATGGATATCTAAGAATGAGGAAATAGACTGTCACCAGACATTGAATCTCCTAGCTCCTTAATCACACACTTCTCAGCTTTCTGAATTGTGAAAAATAAGTTTCAGTTCTTTATAACCCACCCATTTGATGCTATTTTTGCTGCAGCAGCTCAAAAAGCTAAGGTATTGAGAAATAAACAATGATCTCTCTTTTTAGAACAGTATCTTATTTGCTTTCTACATAATTAGAACTGAATAAATGTAAGATTCTCCTTTAGGACTTGGACATGGGCCTTAAATACTCTTACTTTCTTCTTTTTTGGAAAATGGATTGATTAAACCTATGAATTTATTTTTTATATATTTTTTTGAGACTGAGTCTCACTATATCACCCTTGGTAGTGTCCTGCGGCATCACAGCTCACAGCAACTTCAACCTCTTGGGCTTAAGCAATTCTCTTGCCTCAGGCTCCCAAGTAGCTGGGACTTACAGGTGCCCACCACAATACCCGGCTATTTTTTCTTGTTGTTGTTGCCATTGTTGTTTTGCAGGCTGGGGTGGGTTTGAACTCACCAGCCCTGATGTATGTGATCAGCGCCCAGCTGCTGAGCTACAGGCACCCATCCAAACTTATGAATTTTTTTTGTTTTTATTAAATCATAATTGTGCACATTAGTGCAATCATGGGGCACAATGTGCTGACTTCATATACAATCTGAAATATTTTCATCAACCTGTTTAACATAGCCTTCATGGCATTTTCTTAATCACTATATGAAGACATTTATATTCTGCATTTAGTAAGTTTCACCTGTACCCTTCTAAGATGCACCATAGAGACTTATGGTTTTAAATGATCTCTTTGGCTGCTGGGTTGATAGAAAACCATATGGGTCAAGGGTGGAAGCAGGGACCATTAAAGATGCTGTTGTAGCCATCCTTCTCCTTGGCCCTTTTCCCTTTCTTGTCTCTGTTACTGTGTCTCCAGATTTTTCTCCTGCCTTACCAGCCACTCCTTCTTCACCAATCCTGCCCCAACCTCCAAACACTGGAGCACCCTAGACTTGGTCCTGAGACCCTTCTGATACCTCACACCATTCACTGGGTGATCTTATACAAACCTGTGACTTTTAAGACCATCTCTTTGCTGGTCATGCACAAACTTTGAACTCAAGCACTGAGCTCATACTCAGTGACTTGCTATCCACACTACAGCTCTTCATTTCTCCCCAAACCCTTCCTCCCCCAGTCCAGGCTTTCACATCCCAGTATATGGCACTGTGTTTGTTTAAGCCAAAAAAGAAACAGTCATTGTTAATGCCTCCTTTCCCTCACTTCCATATCTAATCCATCAGTAAGACATCTTCTGAATCAAAGAGCAATTTCCTCCAGAATGCTGTGAATAAGATAACCTCAAAGCCCTCAGTGGCTTAAACAATGAATATTTTTCTCACAAAACTGCAGAGCTGCAGGTCAGTAAGTATTTGTCTGAACTTGGCTGGGCTCAGCTGATTTGGTAGGCTGCACACTGAGGATGGGACAGGGTCTGATACAATCCATATATGTGCATTCTGGGGCTCAGGCTGCAGGACAACAGCTACCTCAGGGATGACCTCATAGTGATGGTAGAAGCCATAGAGAGCAGACCAATCATTCTGGCACATTCTGCTCACATCACTTCCCATTGGCTGAAGCCAGTCACACAGACAAGCCCAAAAGACTTGGCAAGTACACTATGTCCACAGTGAAGCCACAGCAAGGGGATGGGATTGAAGAAGTGGGACCAAGTGTTCAATCAGACTCCTACAACCTCTTGAAGAATTCTTCCTGTCTCCAAATCCACTATTACCCTTTCGTCCAAGGACCATCATCTCTTGCCCTTAAAGTATTGTAGTGTCTTCACTATCATATCCCTTCCACCTACAACAATGCCTAGCACATAGGATATGCTCCGTAAATATGAATAAAACTCCCAGCTGATGTCCCTGCTTACATTCATTCCTCTCTAATCCCTTTCCACAGAGCAGTCAGAGTAAGGATTTTAAAACATGAATCCTATTGTTCCAGTTCCAGTTTAAATCCCTACCCTGACTTTTCTTCTCACTGGAACTCCTATGGATCTTTGATCCAGCCTGGCCTGGCTCCCCAAATGCATCTGGCAGCTTCCAGCCCAGCAGCTTCCTTCTCCCTCAGATATTCCATGCACTGTTCATCTGCAAGACCTTTGTATTTGCTTGTCCCTCTGACTGCAGTGCTTTTTCTCAGGTGCTTGGCATGCTGGCTTACTCTCATTCTCAGCTTCAGCTAAATTGTCACCTCCTTAGGCCTTGCTCCACCATCAACTACCAACTACCAACCACTGTCCTCAGTCCTCCTCCCCCATTGTGCTGCGACACCGGCACCTTGTTTACTCCTCCCACTGTTTGTATCACTCTCTGGAATCACCATGTCTCGTTCATCACTGATCTCTAACAGCTACATGTATAGTGTCTGGCACACATTAAGTGCCCTAAAAAAATACGTTGAGTGAATATACAAGAAACAATTTTTGTGTTTTTCCACCCATTTTTAGAGAATTTATTTCCTGCCTTTTATTTTCATCTACTCATCTATATGTAAATAGGTTTCTGTAAATCCAAATTACATCAAGTCAACCTGAATAAAAATATTGGAATGCACTTGTTAATATAGAAGAAATTGGGAACCTGATGAGTTGCTTCAGCATGTGCTCTGTAATACTCCTGCCATGAGCCTTGGAAATGCCAATCTGTGACAGTGAGGATCTCAGGGAGGCCTGCCCTGCCATCTACCCACCCCCCCAACCCTGCTGATGATCTGCCTTGCCTAGCTCATCTCCTCCCTTTTCTCGATCTTATCCCTTGCTAACAGACTATTTTTTCCCTGCCTTCCTCCCCCACCCCTATACACTATGAACTACATGAAGGTAAGGATCCAATTCTGGTTTGTTTGTTTTTTTTTGACATTTTTGGCCAGGGCTGGGTTTGAACCCGCCACCTCCGGCATAAGGGGCTGGCGCCCTACTCCTTTGAGCCACAGGCACCGCCCTCCAATTCTGTTTTTTTCTGGTTCTGAGTAGGTACTCAACCCATTGTGGAAGAAAGGAATGAATGTCTCAAAGGAAAGAAAGAAATCTGAGAAGATGTTGAATTCTTCCTCCTCCTCCTACTCTTCCCAGATTAAGGTTACCTCCATCTTTGCAAAGTCTACATCTCAGCACTATATATATTATCTCCACAAAGTATAAATGTTCACTGTGTTTTTTTCATCCTCAGAATGGTCTCACATGTATATTTATAAACCCAGCCTCTGTGTGCCTGCTGATGTGTGTGTGAGATCCTTTGTTCAGCCGAGAGCTTGCGGAAGGAGGGATTTAGCTTAACATATTTGAGATCATGATAGGATAAAATCTGATAAAGTTGAGCTCCATTCTGTAGAGACAATTTCCTCTAAGGATGGAGACTACTTTTCCTCTTCCCGGAAGAAAAGTCTGGCAGTTGTTTAAAGTCGAACCCTTAAATAGTATCTTCAAGGGGGTACTAGAAGGAGAGGAGGAGCAGATTATAAGAACTACAAGTATTACACCTTTTGGGTTGGGGTGGGGAACAAACAGCCACTTCAAAATCTTCCCAACTAGCAGTTATACTTTATTTTCAATTTCAAGTTTTTTTAGGATTATGAAATTAAAATATTCTGTTCTCGGTTATTTTTCATAAGCTTTACCATCTTCTTGAACCTCCCTATACCACCCCTCAAAAGATCAAGAGAAGGAAACTTTTCTTTAGAAAGTAAACTATATTCTTTTTGAAACAACTATGGAAGAGAGAGAAATTATTTGCTTTAAATAGTCCTGCTGGGCTCTGGCGCCTGTGGCTCAACAGGCTAAGGTGCCAGCCACGTACACTTGAGCTGGCGGGTTCGAATCTAGCCCGGGCCACCAAACAACAATGATGGCTGCAACCAAAAAATGGCCAGGCGTTGTGGCGGGCGCCTGTAGTCCCAGCGACTTGGGAGGTGGAGGCAAGAGACTCGCTTGAGCTCAGGAAATGGAGGTTGCTGTGAGCTGTGATGCCACAGCACTCTACCCAGGGTGACAGCTTGAGGCGCTGTCTCAATAAATAAATAAATAAATAGTCCTGCTTTTAAATTGCTTGGAGATGGTTACATCTTCACATAAACTTGTGTCTCTCTCATTTGAAAGAAAAGGTGAAGGAGAGGAATTCTCATTCTCATTTAAAAGAAAAGGTGAAGGAGAGGAGCTATCCCATTAATTATTTAAAAATACTTGGTGCAGGCTCGGTGCCTGTGGCTCAGGCAGCGAGGGCGCCAGCCACATACACTGGAGCTGGCAGGTTCGAATCCAGCCCATGCCTGCCAAACAACAATGACAACTACAACAAAAAAATAGCTGGGGTTGGGTCGGGCGCCTGTAGTTGCAGCTACTTGGGAGGCTGACGTAGGAGAATCGCTTAAGCCCAGGTTGCTGTGAGCTGTGATGTCACAGCACTTAACCCAGGACAACAGCTTGAGACTCTGACTCAATAAATAAATAAAAAATCCACAGAACAAAAGATAAGGAAATAAAGCATAAGAGTGATGGGGGTTTACTCAATTAAAAAAATTAATTAATTAAAATAAAATACTTGATGCAACTATTCCTATCCAGGCACTTGATTACACTCAGTTTTTTTTGAGACAGAGCCTCAAGCTGTCACCCTGGGTAGAGTGCTGTGGCATCACAGCTCACAGCAACCTCCAACTCCTAGGCTCAAGCGAATCTCCTGCCTCCACCTCCCAAGTAGTTGGGACTACAGGAGCCCGCCACAACGCCCGACCAGTTTTTGGTTGCAGCCGTCATTGTTGTTTGGCGGGCTGGGCTGGATGTGAACCCGCCAGCTCAGGTGTACATCGCTGGCGCCTCAGCTGCTTGAGCCACAGGCGCTGAGCCGGTTACACTCAGTGTTAATAACATTGCCAACGTTTTCCAGTATGCTGCACTCCAAATACTATTGTGTTTTCGTTGACAACATTCACTATTACATATGCATGTGAAAAACAGGCATTTTCATCAGTATTACTATAATAGCATTAAGAGATTATTATTTTTTCCATTTATTTGGAAGAAAATTCACTCAAATTAGCTTATTTATTACTTGATTGCTCTCCTGTCTTGCCTGTATGTTTAGGTGACTGGAGTCCATGAAAGTATAAACTTCAGAATAAAAAAGCATGATTTTATACATTAATGATTTTAAATAAAGGAAGAGTGCTACGTTTGTGCATCACTTCTTTTGAGAAAGTTAAGTCTGAGTTCTGTTTAGGAGAGATAACACTTTTTGTCCCTGTAGGTGGCCCCCCTGGTGTAGCCATTAGTTGCTAATTACTTGCAAACAAATAAACAATTAACTCCTTAAGCTGCTGGCTGGGCAAGTGTTCATTGACATGCTAAAACTTTCTAAGACAGGATTTTAATTAGTGGCGTTCTAAATCCAGCCCCCTTGTCAGCGGAGCTATAAGGTGAACTGCAGGAAGATCCCAGCCCTGTACACGTGGGGCAGAGCCAGCAGAGAGGCCAGCGTTGTCCACGAGAGAATGTCTCCCAGCCTTGAGGATGGTGCTCAACTTGGGGAGAACAAACCCTCACCCAGCTCCTTTTCAATAGAGAGCATCTTAGGACTGGACCAGAAGCAAGACTGTGTTCCATCAGTGAAACCCCACAGACCCTGGACAGACACGCGCAGCTCCTCAGGTATGCCACAACTTGATTTAACTCCTTGTTATTTCATTTGCAGTGTTTAATTTGACCTTCATTTCATGCTACCTAGAGTTAGAAGCTACAGTTTTATTCAGTTACGTAACTGAAGCATCTAAGACTTTTGTAATGCCTCCAGCTGAGTCCTATGGAGTAAAAATATCAGCCTTAGAAACAA
Source organism: Perodicticus potto (assembly GCA_963574655.1). Classification (NCBI taxonomy): domain Eukaryota; kingdom Metazoa; phylum Chordata; class Mammalia; order Primates; family Lorisidae; genus Perodicticus; species Perodicticus potto. The sequence goes on from CAUYRH010104228.1 coordinate 21,199, forward strand.
GTGGATATAAAATTCACTCATAGGAAATGCCAAGAACCTGCTTTTATTTTAGAAGATCGATCCCCCTTTTCCGACACATCAGATATTTGAAATCTGTTTTCAATGAGAAATAAATGACAAGATTAGAAGGCAGGATTTCCAAGGCAAGGTCTTCATTTTTGTTTGGTTTTTGATATTTGGTTGATGAGGGGCTGTTCTCTTGTGAAATCCAGAAGAATTCTACTAGGAAGTTAAAGCAAGTTCCTGAAATTACTCCTTGTAGAACTTTGTGAAACATAGGATTGGTTGGCCATCTAAGACAGGGTTTATTTTTCTGCTTTCAGGGAAAGATGGTAACCTATGTTTACATGTCTCAAGTTTTCCCAGTGGGATGCCATTCCCTTGCAAATTGGATCACCCAATGCCAGAAGAAAGAGCTTTGAAATATGAAAATTCTTTTTTAGCCTCAGAAAGACTGACTTTGAAAAGAGAGTTGAGTTGGTATAGAGGCCGAAGACCCAGAACTGCTTTTACTCAAAACCAGGTGGGAAGTTTTTTCATCCAATAATGATAATACAAAGGCTTTTACTGACATCCTGTTAAGCAAAAGCCCATTCATTTGGGAGCTCAGTTTAGAAGCCTTATTAATTGAAACAATAGACTATCATATTTTAACAATTTCTAGATAATTTTTAAAAGGCATTCAGATTGATTGCGAAAGATTTATATGCTGTTATTTTGACATAGAAATTATAGCCCATTTTTCAGTTACATACTGAAGATCAACATTTTTTATTCCTTATTCTTACAAGAATTATTTCCTTATTTGTAGATTGAAGTGTTGGAAAATGTCTTTCGAGTAAACTGCTATCCTGGCATTGATATCAGAGAAGACTTAGCTCGAAAATTGAATCTAGAGGAAGATAGAATTCAGGTAACTTTCAAATTTAGTTGTTACTCATGCTGATTGAAATATTAAGAATAATAAAATAATGTTTCTGAGACCTATTTTATTTTTTCTTAATTTTAGATTTGGTTCCAAAATCGGCGTGCAAAGTTGAAAAGGTCCCATAGAGAATCACAGTTTATAATGGTGAAAAAAAATTTGAACACAAATTTCTTGGAATAGATAGAAAACTAAACATGTGAAATTATCTTCTAATTGCAGAGCATGACAAATCAATGGAAATATCAAGTGTTGAAAATGTGATTTTTTTTTTCCTGCATTTAATCTGAATATTGTTTTTTTCTCCGAAAATATATTGTAAGTAATTACTGTTGTAGCATGGTACATATCCTATTTGGGCACTTTCAGTTATAAGACTTTTCCTATATATTTTAATAAACATTTTTAGAAAAGATGGCTATTTTTTAAGTGAGCAAAATTAATCTAATATTAGTTTGCTAAAATCAATAAACTCATGACTAAGTGAGTCTATAAGATTTCATTTACAAAGTATTTCAAGTAAAATAATCTGAAGAACAAAGGTCAGTTAGTTTCTCCTAGCCACATTTTGGAACATGATTATGCTTAACTATATTGTACAATATGATTTATTGTTGAATGTCAGTTTCTCTTGATTTATGGCATAAAGCAGTGAGAAATTTCTCACCATGTATCAAAACTAATCCCTATAGCATGATAATTTCAAGTTTTTTATAAGCAAATTCATTATGCCACAGTAGAAAATATAAAAGCATCAGCTCTCAAATTTATATCATGTACAAAAGTATTAAGCTACAAGTAAATGCAAATTTTTAAATAGCTTCTAGTTATTTAATGTTGTGCTTTACTTTCTTTTACTAGAGGAATAATGATCATCTAGATTATATTGATTCCAGTTTAATGATTTCCAATCAGCTATATATTTTGTTGTAATAATACGTTGACTGAGAAGGTAAAACAAATGACTGACACAGTCACTAAATAATCAGGATACTTACTAAGTATCACAAAAACCATGTGTTTTCATTTCCCATTTTCCCATTGTACCTGTCAAATAAAGATGAGAATAGCATAAGATGTATAACAAGAAAGGAGTCCTCTCCTGGAAATCTGGTTATTTGTTTTCCGGTTAATGGAAGACCTAAGTGAGTGTTCTTTTTTGATATTAGCTTGAGGACTCTGACTTTTGTCCACTGGAAGCCATATTTCAACTTTGTCTATTTGAATTGGTTCTCTCTTGCTTCCCTTTTCTTTTTCCTTTTCCTCTGTCTTTTATCTTTCCCAATGATGACCAGAGTGGAAAGTTCTCACTAAATTATTAAATTTATAACCACTATATTTTTACTGTAATTTTTTTTTTTTTTTACGTGAAAGACTAGAGGGAGTTTATATATTATCTCTGAGAAAAAGCAGCATGACTCAGATTTTACAGATTTTACTGAGAGGACTTTTGGGGTAGAGAGGTCTGTGCCCCAAAAATGGGTCAACAACAAGCTGTGCTTATTCCCACTATTGCTGAGATGGAGAGGGAGAAGGAAGAGAAGGAAAAGATGGGTAGCAGGGCACTTAACAGGAAGACCAAATGCATTAATGTTTTCCAAGAAAGACTGGGCTACTTGTTCCAATATAAAGAACTGCTTCCATAAATATAAAATCTGAAGCACTGGCTCGGCGCCTGTGGCTCAAGCGGCTAAGGCGCCAGCCACGTACACCTGAGCTGGCGGGTTCGAATCCAGCCCGGGCCACCAAACAACAATAACGGCTGTAACCAAAAAATGGCTGGGCGTTGTGGCGGGCACCTGTAGTCCCAGCTACTTGGGAGGCAGAGGCAGGAGACTCGCTTGAGCCCAGGAATTGGAGGTTGCTGTGAGCTGTGATGCCACAGCACTCTATCCAGGGTGACAGCTTGAGGCTCTGTC
>CAUYRH010104230.1:0-13923 GCA_963574655.1 Perodicticus potto
TTGCTGGTGGGAATGCAAACTAATACGTTCCTTTTGGAAAGATGTTTGGAGAAAACTTAGAGATCTAAAAATAGAACTACCATTTGATCCTATAATTCCTTTGCTATGTATATACAGAAGACAAAAAATCACATTATAACAAAGATAATGTACCAGAATGTTTATTGCATCCAATTCATAATTGCTGTCATGGAAGAAGCCCAAGTGCCCATTGACCCATGAATGGACTAATAAATTGTGGTATATGTACACCGTGGAAAATTATGCAGCCTTAAAGAAAGATGGAGACCTTACCTCTTACATGTTTACATGGATGGAGCTGGAACATATTCTTCTTAGCAAAGTATCTCAAGAAAGGAAGAAAAAGTATCCAATGTACTCAGCCATACTATGAAACCAATTTATAGCTTTCATATGAAAGCTATAACCCAATTATAGTCCAAGAAGAAGGGGTAAGGGGAGAGGGAAGGGAGGGGAGGGGAGAGGATGGGTGGAGGGAGGATAATCGGTGGGACCACACCTACGGTGCTTCTTACAAGGGTACATGTGAAATGTACTAAGTGTAGAATATAAATGTCTTAACAAATTACTAAGAAAATGTTTGGTGAAAATATTTCATATATTGTAGCACATTGTACCCCATGATTGCATTAAAGTACACAGCTATGATTTAATAAAAAAATAAAAAATAATTTAAATAAAATAAATAAATACAACACCTAGTGGCTGTTACCTGAAATTCCACCCTTAGTGACTCATTTCTTTGATTTTGATTGTGTACATTCAGGACCAGTAAGGACACTGTTGGCCATAATTTCATGAACATGTATTAATGTAAAGCAGAGCTACTCAAAGGGTGGTCCAAAGACAGCATTGTCAGTGTAGTCTACATGCTTGCTAGAGTGCAAGTCATGGGTTCCACCCCAGACCTGCTGAGTCTGAATTATCATGACTCTCAAACTTCAATGTATGTACTTAAGTTGCCACTGGAAGAGCTTATGAAATCAGTTTGCCAGGACAACAGCTTCCACCCCAAAGCCAGAGATTCTGATTCAGCAAGTTTGGGACAGGGATCTAATAATTTGCATTTCTAACCAGGCACCAGGGGACTACATTTTAAATAGCACCTGAAGAGTTCCTGATAACAGAAATTGGGACCAGGGAAGAGGGAGAATGAGCACCCTGACATAAAAAGAGAAGGAAAGATTATTGTCCAGGATGAAAAGGGTATACAACATGAAGTTTTGGAGTCAAAAACTGCTGAGGATGTGAGTCCACAATTGTGCCTGTGTCTTTCCATTTGAATACATTCAAATATTAATACCATTAAGTGGTTCAATACATTGCGTAAATGTTTGTTTGCTGAATTTACCTACCCAATGGGTAAAATCTGTTCTTGCCTCATCTTTTGCTGAGCCCTGCCTGTCTCAGTTACAAATGAAAATCTTCTCAGTCCCCTCTGACCATCAGTTAGCTTTCCAATTTCATTCCAGAGTTAACAGCACTGCAATGGCAGACAAAGCTAGCCCGATGGCAGGAATACTGTTCCCCGATGGTATCAGAGCCTCTTCTGTATTTACGTTTGCTGTGTGACTGTCACTTGTATACAATCACACAGAGACTCCGATATTAAGACTTGGCCTGGAAATCACCCCCATGGCACAGCTCTTGTAGAAAAAGAAAAGGGGCTTCTGTGGCAACTGGATATCAAACACAAATTACATTGCCCTTGTACCAAAATAGGCATCTTTAAGAAATCATGTCTTCTGGTCCTCCTTTGCTATACTTCAGGTAATATGGTACCCAGAGGAACCCAGAGAGATAACAACCTCTTCTGTTTGTAAAGACCACTTGTGAAGGAAACTCTATAACCTCCCTGTGGTGGAGTGTATTACTGTTCACAAGCATTCACTCTCCTCTATGCCTCTCCATGGAGGGAGCAAACTTCCCCACTCCATTGATGATGGGTCCAGCCATGTGACTTGTTTTGGCCAATGGAATGTAAGCAGAGGTTTTAACTCTACTTGCTTGATTTGGCTTTGCCTCTTTCACCTCTACCCTTTGCCATGAGAAGAGCATACTCCCACCTCTTCAGCCTGGATCCCAGAATGAGAAGTTACATGGAGCAGACCTGAACGAGACCCAAAACCCGGAACAGAATCACTGCAGCTGATCTACAAACCTGTGAGCAAAAAATGAATGTTGTAGACCTCTGAGATTTTAGATTCTTTCTTATGCAGCATTCTTGTAGTAAAGTTGACTGATACACTCGCTCAGATACCTATTCTACTGAACTTTTGCCTGGAAGTTCTTCACTGTGTCTAACCTAGATCCCTCATACATTAAGTTAAAGATCTATTCCATTTGTAGTCCAAACAAGGGATCACTAGCTTACATCCTTGATCCTAAATGTTCAAATGTAGCTTGATTTGTGTATAGATGAGGCAATAAAACAGAATTATTTGTATTTACAAAGTATCCTTTATGCTACTAGAGCTATTAGAAGGTGAGTACCCAGGAAGTGGTCATCTTTAAGAACCACAGAAATAGAAATGGGACAGACAGATTAGAGTTTAGAAACCTGATTAAAAATTATAGAACTAGAGCGGTGCCTGTGGCTCAAAGCAGTAGGGCGCTGGCCCCATATGCCGGAGGTAGCAGGTTCAAAACCCAGCCATGGCCAAAAACTGCAAAAAAAAAAAAAAAAAAAAAATATATATATATATATATATATATATATATATATATAATATATGTATGTATATATAGAACTGCCTTATTCTTTCTTAGATTTCTTTCATTGGACTTATTGCAGTTTGCAATTATTTTATTCATTTGCCCGTTTTCTTTTTTGTTTGTTTCCTCTACCAGAAAATGTTTACACATGGGCAGGGACAATATGTGTCATGTTCATAACTTTATTCCCCAGTACTCGACAGACTCTGGCATGTAGTAGTTGCTAAAAATATATATATATTAAATAAATGAACAAATTCTAATAAGGAATGTCACTAGACCAAGTAAGGAGGACATAGTGAAAAAGGAATGGGATTTGCAGTCTAAAAACCTGGATTCAACACTGTGTGATCTTAGACAATTCAATGGTGTCTTAGTCTGTTCCAGCTGCTGTGACAAAATCCCACAGATTGAGTGGTTTATAGACAACAGAAATTTATTCCTCACAGTTCTGCCATCTGTAGAGGCCAGGATCGCAGTGCCAGCAGATTTGGTGTACGGTAAGGTTCTGCTTCCTCACAGATGGTGCCTTCTTGCTGTGTCCTCTCATGGTGGAAGGGGAAATCAGCTCTCTGGGACCTCTTTTATAAGGGCCCTAATGCTATCCATGAGGCTCTGTCCTCTTGACCTAACTGCCTCCCAAAGGCCTCACTTCCTAGTATCATCAACCTTGGGGGCTAGGGTTTCAATATACGAATTTGAGGGAAACAAAAACATTCAGCCCATAGCAAGTGGACACTTAATTATGCAAAACTTTAAATAATAATCATGAGAATGGGGAGCCACTGAGGAATTTTGAGCTGGGGAAGGACATGTTCAAGGCAGCATCTTGAGGTGATGTCTATGACTGCTCTGTTTGGGGATGGTTTAGCAAAGAGAAAGCAGTCAGACGGCAATTTCAAAGTGAGGAAATAAGGGCCTACAGTGGGGGGTGGCAGTGGGAGTTAAAAAGTGTGAAATTGGGTTGGGAGATTCGATAACCCTATCATCTGATGAGAAAAAGAGGCAGGAGAGAGAGGGTGGCTAAGGTAGTTTTATGGTTTTATACCTGTGTATCTGAAATAAGAGAAGTGCTCTTAACAGAAATATGGAAGTTGGGAAGAGGCCAGCTGTGCTTGAAAGAGATGATAATTTAATTTAGATGAATAGAATTTTAGATGATAACTTGTTATCAAGGGAAAAGTGCCTAGCCCTGAGTTAGGAAGTGAGGCCTGCATCTTGAGAGAGAAGCCAGAGCAAAAAGACCGAGTGTGTTTATTAGAGTCATGCAGGTGACAGATGTGACAATAGAAAAGCCCAAGACCAAAGCCGGCCTTGCAGACTGCCTAGTTAGAAGGGGCAGGAGGGGGAAGCATGGCTGGGGAAAGGGAGGAACAAGATCAGCAAGGGGTTTCAGAAGCCAAGAAAGGGAGAATTTTGATGTCTAACCCTGTCTGGTTGGCTGTCAGACTTCTCAGAGAGATCTCCTTTAGAAGCAGAGAGTAACATTCTTTAACCAGACTCCCTCACTTCCAACCACCTGGGTGGCTGAGGAGTCCCAGGGCTTTGTGAGCCTTTGAAGAAGAATCCAGGGAGGGGAAAATGGAGAAATGTTATCAATAACAACAAGCTTTGTTTTTTCCACTTCATATGCAGGAGGCAATCCAGGGCTGTAGCTGGTGCTATGATGGGTGTATTCTGGGTGTTCAAAAGGTCATCTGGCACAGAGACAGGCTAAATTATGGCCAGAGTGTATGAATCTGAGGAGGTTCTCCATTAACATTTATTAGGAATTGTCATCACTTCAACCCGAATGGGCCCCAGATGTGGAAACCCCAGCTGCCCCAGACTTCTCTTCCAGGCTGCAATCTCTCCTCTGATTTATTGTTATTAAACATGACCAGATTTTGTAGAGGGGAAAATTGAAGAAAGCAACACACACATGGGGAACTGTTGGGTGGAAGCTGCCAAGAGAAACAAACCATTTTATTATTTCTGGTGGCGGTGGGAATACATGGAGATGCAAACCATCATTACGGGACTCCACAGTGCCTAATTCCTAAATCAAAAAAACACCAGCCTGCACTTCTGAGCAGTCTGTTCAAAGGGCAAATGTCTTGACCCTGAAGATGAGAGAGAGGCAGTTGAAGATAATGAGAAATGCTGAGAATAGAGAGTCAGTGCTTAGAATTCTGGAAGCTATGGCAGGGACCCTCTTTCTCAAAACATTACCTTCCAGAGTGGATAACTTCCTGGGAGTTGTCACACCTACTGGTTATTAAGTCATTTTTTTAATCAATAATATTTGCTCTCCCATTGTGTAACTATAGGGAGAGATATCAAAAAGTCAAAATTAGAGTCCCACCTTCTGGTAGCTTATAATCTATTTCATTTATTCACTCACTCAACATAATTTTATGAAGCACATACTAGGTATCTGGCACTGTTCTGGGGAGATGTTGGGGAAATACCAGTAAACAAGAGAGACAAAGTCACTCAGAGAATTTACTTATCTGTAAGAGACAAACTCAGAAAAGAGTGAAAAAAATAGTTGTCAGACAAAGGAGTGTGTAAAAGAAAGGCAGGTTAAGGGAAGGACACTGTATGAGGAGTCAGGAAACCAGAGCTCCAGTGCTGGTTCCACTACCAAAGAGTCTCAGATAAATTATTTAACTTCTCTGAACCTCAGCTTCTTGTTTGCAAAATGGCAATAAAACTGCCTTACCTTATCTCACAGGTTTATTGTAAAAATTAAATGCGGTAATGTATTTGAAGAGCTCCTCGTAAACTGCACATTGCTCTGTGGCATCAGGTATTTTTATAAAAAGTGCCAAATAAATACATAGGGATTGTAATGGGATGGAACATTCACTTGCCAGGAATCTGGGGATTCATCCTGTCTGCCTTCTCTCAAGAAATGGAGCCAGTAGGACTTTATTCAGGCCCTGGACACGAGTCCCCTGGGCAGTCTTTTATTATGGGGTCTGAATATCTTTTGCTGACGATAGTAACAAGTCATCCTTGGGAAATCCTTACTTATCATGCCTCTTTCTCCAGGACCTGTGCATGGAAATTATCCCACGTGGGAAGTGGGATAGTGTATTCATTCACTACAGGTAATAAGGCATGTCTCAGAAGCACTAGTCTAATCACTGTTGTTGCACTGTCCTTCTTCCGGAAGATGATCTAAATTCCTGAGGAGTAGAAATTATGTTTAAGCCATTTTTATCCATCTTCCAGCTTTACATGCATGGCCCACCCCATATATGTCATATCATACATACATCATACATATGTACCCACTAGCGCACACACTTGCATCATATCTAGAATTAATGGAAATATTCCTAGGGTCAAACTTTTTTTTAATTTTTTTTTTTTTTTTAGAGACAGAGTCCCACTTTATCACCCTGGGTAGAGTGCCGTGGCGTCACAGCTCACAGCAACCTCCAAATCCTGGGCTTAGGAGATTCTCTTGCCTCAGTCTCCCTAGTAGCTGGGACTACAGGCACCTGCCACAATGCCCGGCTATTTTTTGTTATTGTTGCAGTTTGGCCGGGGCTGGGTTTGAACCCACCACACTCAGTATATGGGGCCAGCGCCCTACTCACTGAGCCACAGGCACCGCCCGGTCAAACTTTTTTGTATCAGGCAACTAGACCAAGTGTCCAAGGGATAAGCCACAGCTGCTTCCTCCTGCTTTGGAACAGGGCTGTCCATGTTGTCTCCTTAAGCCTTGTCTCCTTCCTAAGCCTTGCTTTATGGCAAACGAGGACTTCACTTGCCTCCTGGCACTCAGCATTAGCTGGGTGAGGGTCTCCATTAGTCCAGATATGGGAGCATCTCCAACTTCTTCCTGTCCAGGAATGGACATACAACCCAGGATTTTTCTGCTGGTGGCCATTGTTCCTGTATGCAAATACATCTTTTATTTCATATTCAGAGTTTGTGAACAGTTCTCAGAGCTGTACCTTCCAAAGGGCTTGCATTAGGTGCTGGGGGTGGAGTAGGGGTATCAGGCATTGCCTAGTCCCTCAGTAATGACGTCCCAGAAGCACTGAAAGATGCAGGGGTGGAATGGCCAGTGGGCTGTTTTTCTACCCAAGGAAAAATTCTAACGAGGCATGGGGCACTTCTCTCCCCAAATCCCATACTATGATCCTTTGGCTGGAAACTTTTTCATTTTGGAAGATCACTAGCTTTTTCCAGCAGTCTTGATAGTGAGGATGAGGACAAAGAGAGAAAGAAGTAGATAAGAGAGATTGTGGGAAATTAGGAGTATTCCCTAAGGATTTGCTCCCATAGGGAGGTTGGCCTTAAATCCCTGGGAGTCCACAAATTGACTCCTTCCTTGCTTAGTCTTGGGTGAAAGGGAGGACAGAGAACAGAATTCGGGATTGCGGCTAGATGGTTGGGTTGTACCAATTATTCCGGTAGAAGAAAAGGAAGCAGAGATGGGAAATGGGAAGAGAAGCCCTTACGTGGGATTTTATGACTTTGCTGATTCCACTGGGGCTTGGGATGAGGCACATGTATGGCCTAAGATCCTATTATGAAAGAGTAACACCCAGGCCAGCAGCACCTGAGTCTTAGGCCTCATCCCAGACCAGCAGAATCAGAAATTGCACTTTTTTTTTGGAGACAGAGTCTTACTTTTTTTTTTTGGAGACAGAGTCTTACTTTTTTTTTGGAGACAGAGTCTTACTTTTGGTAGAGTGTTGTGGTGTCTTAGCTCCCAACAACCTCAAACTCCTGGGCTCAAGCAATTCTCTTGTCTTAGCCTCCCAAGTAGCTGGGACTACAGGTGCTCGCCACAACACCTGGCTATTTTTTTTAGAGACAGGGTCTCGCTCTAACTTAGGCTGGTCTCAAACTCATGAGATCAGGTAGTCCACCCACCTCACCCTCTCAGAGTGCTGGGATTACAGGCGTGAGCCACCGAGAAATTGCATTTTAATCCTCAGGTGATTATTTGTCCATTACAGTTCCAGAAGCATTAGCCTGGATGCTACAATGGGAATGACGTCTTGCAATGAGCTGCCAAGGAATTGTGCTGGGTAATCTCTCTGCCCTTCCAAATACACTCTCCATCCTGCTTTCCTTGGTGCTGAGAAGTGAATTGATTAATTTGTTTCCTTTATGAATTGCTTCAAAGGGCTCCCTTGTCATCTGGCTTCTGGCTGTGTTCATCCAATGGTCAGTGCTCCAGAACCAGTGACTTTAGGCGGTGCCCATAGCTCACTGGGTGGGGTGCCAGCCACATGCACCGAGACTGGTGGGTTCGAACCCGGCCCAGGCCAGCTAAAGCAACGATGACAACTGCAACAAAAATAATAGCCGGGCATTATGGCAGGTGCCTGTAGTCCCAGCTACTTGGGGGGCTGAGGCAAGAGAATTGCTTAAGCCCAGAAGTTCGAGATTGCTTTGGGCTGTGATGCCATGGCACTGTACCAAGAGTGACATAGTGAGACTCTGTCTCAAAAACAGAAAGAAAGGAAGAGAGAGAGAGAGAGGAAGGAAGGAAGGAAGGAAGGAAGGAAGGAAGGAAGGAAGGAAGGAAAGAAAGAAACAGTGACTTTACCTGAAGTTTTTATAGAGGAGCAGAAGGATGGAGCAAGACTCAAGTCTCTGGAAGAACCTGGGGGTCAGCTTGTGATCTTTGTTCCCCAGCTCCCTCCACCTGGGTCTCACAGTGACAGTGGCTGAGTCCCTGCTCCTGTAGGGCAGCACTCTCTAGTTTCCAGGGACTGCTCTTTCCCTGACCCTTCAAGCCTAGAGGGTTAATTGTTCCCCAGTCTGACTAACTTCACCATCCACTATGGATTTCTGTAAACTTGGCTCATATCTCTGTAAATATGCCTTTATTAAACTCTTCTCAGCTAAACCCTACTCAAGTATGTCTTCTGTTTTCCAGTAGGAGTCTGATCAATACAGGATCCTGGAAAACAAACCCAGGAATTCTTTTTTTTTTTAATAATTTTATTCAATCATAATTGTGTACATTGGTGCAATCATAGGGCAGAATGTGCTTCATATACAATCAGAAACATTTTGATCGTACTGTGAGACATAGCCCTCATAGCATTTTCTTAATCACTATATAAAGACATTGATACTCTACATTTGATAAGTTTCACCAGTACCCTACTAAGATGCACCGTAGGTGTGATCCCACCAATTGCCCTCCCCTGTGAACTTCTTAAAAGAGGTTTTGTGTCCTATCCTTCGTTATATGAAGTATAAACTTGAACATGAAATGTTAGTGTTGTGGACTTATTCCCCGCTTATTTAATAAAATAAGGGGGAAAAAAAGCTATTTATAATTTTTTTCTCTTAATTTCTCTTTCCCCATACTGGGCAGCTAGACATTCTCTATGCTACCTTTTCTTTAAGGAAATGATTGTGTTTTATGACAGTAAACAGGTTGCTCGTGGACAACCTGGTTTCTTTCAGTCCTATATCTTAATGCCAAATGAAAAGGGAAAGAGGCCAATGCTTTTATGAGAGACAGGAACAGTAGTGAAAGCAAAGAAGGAGGGTCCAGAGCCGGTTGTCTCGTAGAGGAAGCCGGGAACACCTCCAGAGACGGATGGAGGCGAGCTTTCACTGGCAGCGAATACTGTTTGATATCTGGAGGCAAGAGTGGCCAGCAGAACCAATGGTCCTCAAAGGCCCATGTGAACCTGAAAAATAAAGACAACTTCTGCCTTTCTCCACAAGACATCATATCACCATTCAAAACAGGTACAAGAATAATTCTGACAAAAATAGATATCAGCGTAAGAGGATTAAGTATTATAAAAGTCAACTTTAATTTTCAATACTAGCCATGCCTATAATATTAATACTTTGATCAGATGTCATAGGAAGCATCTAATAAGAAGAAATCTATGCTTCCTCCAGCAAGGCCCAGAAAATATGCGTAATACGTGCAGAAAAATCTCCTTTTGTTTAAGTCCTTTGTGTCTATTTTAGGAAGTGTATTTCATTGCAAAGACTTCTTGAGTGTGTGACGCTACAGAGAGACAAAGATTGTTAATTTTTCAGTAAATTCAGAAAAAAAGGGTATTAACTGAAACTTCAGTACCTCCCCAAAAGACACTTTTTATACGCCAAGAACTTCTCAGTAAAATAAATTTAAATTTTTCTGTTTATATGTCTATCTACCCTTACTATATTGAAATCGATCCAATTAGAGAAGCCCGCTATATAAAATCCTGCTTGCAATTAATAGGTGTTCAATAAAAAAGAAAAAAAGGAAGGAAAACATCCAGAAAAAGAAAAAGAAAAGAAACAACTTTAAATCTTATTAAAATACAGAAAATAAAGAAACTTTGGTGCAGACATTTTAAAAATATTTATTTCCAATGACTCTATAAATGTATGCAATTGCTATATGCCATTAGCAAAATTACTAACAAAATATAAAGAAGAAAATTAAAAATTTACAACCCAAAGATTAAGCTGTTAGGATATTGCTTCGTGTCTTCCTAAGCATTTTAGGTAATATTTTCAAAATGCACACTGAATTATAAATTCCTTCACAGTACTTTGACTCATATCTCTATTAAATTCTCTGCTCTATTATCTACTGAAGTCCTCATAGTGTACTTTTGTTTATATAATCTCATTATACATTTGATCTATAACAGGTATATTTTACATTGATTCCAAAATTTTTTTTGCCAATCGGTTGCTGGTCTTTTAATTCTTTTTCCCTTTTCTTAGGTAGAGAAATTGCTCATTTAAATCTATCTTTTTTCCAAGATGTTTTCTATTTCCGTTTACAGCAAGAAATTATTTCCCTAATGAGTGCTTCCAAATAAGCATTATTTCATTAACTAACTAAGACTTTGTTCCCCTTTGATATTTAAATGTGTATCCATCATACATCAAATTACTATACGTGAGAGTGTTTTTTCCTTGGCCTTTTTGTTTCATGGGTATACTCATAGACCCTGTTATACACAAGTACTATATTGCTAAAAAAAAAAAAAAGAATACTCCTCCCAGAAAATAAATTTGTCTTAATGGGAGTTTAAAAAATTTCTGCCATAACTATTGTATTTTCATAACATATATGTAAGCTTTCAATTAGCACATTTTTATTATTTATCCTTTAATAAGCATTGCATTCTATGGAAGTTAACATGGAGAACTGCTGGTTATACAATCAAACCCCACCAATACACATGGGGTGAGTAAAAATCTGAGTGCACTTATATTTCTTCTTTACAATCACTCTGCTATCATGGCTCATATCAAATTGTCTATTTATGTGCAGGAATATGTATTTCCATATGACTTGGGGAGCCAAATAGTACCCTAAGCAGGCTCGAAAAATTCTACAATGTTATAAATTTCAGATATTTTTTGCCAAATACAGTAGAGTCTTATTAAAAATTTTTTCATTAGGATATTATAGCAGAAATTTAGATTTCTGAAAGCAGTTAGAAATGATCCAAATAAAGAAAAATCATATTACCATTTCTAGAATTGATGGTCAAAAGGGTTTTACACAAATCTCTAAGAAATTTATCCTTATTTTTAGTACTTGTTATATTTGTATGTCTGTTGTTATGTGCGTGAAAGAAATTTCTCAGTATTAAAATTTATGAAAATTACTTCTTGATCAAGTAGAGGTGAAGACAGATTGACATAATTTATATTTTTATTAGTTTGAGGTTTTTTTCTATTTTTATTACACTTACCAGAATTTTTTTGATTATTTGGTCTTCCAAATCAGCAGGACTTAGTTGAATTAATTCTATAGTACTGTTTTCTAATTCAGTACATTTTCTTTTTATTATTTTATGGCATTTTTTTAAGATTTAATGGAGTATGTTGGATCAAATATTCATGAATATACATTTATTCCCGCTGTTTAGTTATAAAATAAAAGTTCTGGAGACATATTTTACCAAACACTCTTACATTTTGGACCATTTTTATATATGGTATTTTCTGAATCTTATCTCTTAAATATTTAATTTTTACTCTTAATTTAGTCCACATATGTATTTAAATAGTTATTTTATATTTTAACTGTAAGGATGGAATCAAAAATGTCTGCCTTATGTAATTTGCTTTTGCAAATAAAATTGACTACTAGTTGTATGGTTTTTGACAAATGCTGAATTCGGTGGCCACCTCCCCAAGCAAGACACAAAACAGCTCCGTTACCTGCCAGTAGCTCTTCTATAATCAAAACTTTACTTTTAATCTCTCACAAACAAATCTGCCTCCATCTCTATCATTTTTCTTGTCCTAGAATTTCCTCCTAACAAAACCAGACAATATATAGATTTGGGGCCTGATAATTTTTGCTTAGCATGATTGTTTTAGGTTTTCCATGTTTTAGCATGGATCAATAGTTCTTTCCTTTTTTAACATTGAGAATTCTGTTGAATGGATGTACTGCCATTTAACCTTAGCTATTGAAGGACATTTACGTTGTTTCCAGTTCCAGAGAGTTATGAATATTGGTCACTATAGACATCCATCTATAGGCTATTGTGTAAAACTGGTTTCACATCTCTAGTGTAAATGCCTAGAAGTGAGATTTCCATGTCACAGTGGCACACGTGTATTAAATATCAAGAAAATGCCAAGATTTATTTACCAAGCAGCTATGTCATTTTGCATCCCTACCAGCGATATAAGTGTTTTATTTGCTCTGTGTCATGGTCATATTTGGTATTCTGAGTATTCTGAATTTGAAATTGTTTGAATTTATTTTTCCATATTAGCCATTTTTATGATGGGCACTGTAGTTTCAATTAGCACTTTTTGTTTTTTTTTTTGTAGAGACAGAGTTTCACTCTGTCGCCCTCTGTAGAGTGCTATGGCATCACTGACAGCAACCTCCAACTCCTGGGCTCAGGCGATTCTCTTGCCTCAGCCTTCCAAGTAGCTGGGACTACAGAGCACTTTTCTTATAATTGATGGTGTTGAAAAAGTTTGTATGTGCTTATTGGCTATCTATAACTTTTACAATACTTTAAAATTTATGTTCCATAAGGTTTATTTATTTAAATGTTCCATGGGAATCTCAAAAAAGTGTATTGTCTACATGATTTGATATAATTCAAAGTATTTCAAGATATTATCCTTGTTATATATAGACTTTATTATATTGTGTTATTTAAGTACTTCATTACATGTGTGTGTGCATATATAGTTATAAATTTACAGTGAGAGTTCATACTACAATTTTTTTTCCTATCATTTTTGTCAGTCTAAGGAGAAGGCTGTGGAGTCACAGCTTACAGCAACTTCAGATTCCTGGGCTCCAGCAATCCTTTTGCCTCAGACTCCTAAGTAGCTAGAACTATAGGGCCCGCCAGACACCAGCTACTTTTATTATTTTTAGTGGAGACAGGGCCTCACTCTTGCTCAGGCTGGTCCTGAACTCCTGAGCTCAAGCAATCCACCCGCCTCATCCTCCCAAAGTGCGAAGATTACAGGCATGAGCCACTGTGCCAGGCCTCCTTTCTATCAATTTTTACTTACACTTCTAAGTCTTTTCTTACTCTTTTTGTCTTATGCATTTTTATTCATATTTTCCGTAAAAAGATCTGGTAACATTGGAGCCCTGGAGTTTATATAGTTCATGAAACAGTGCTTTGATGTCAGCATATGGCTTCCCCAGGGGAGGACTTTGAAGGTGACACAGTGATATTCAGCAAAGAGGTAGGTAGCACTTTTTCTAGGATGAGTTCACAAATTAATTGTCTGATCTGGTATGATTGGAAAAATCTTTTTTTTTAAATTAACTTGTAACTGTATACATTAAAGCATTTATGGGATACAATGTGCTCCTTTTATATACAATTTGGAATGCTTACATCAAACTGGTCAAGAGAAACTGATAAGATGGCGAATGTGTGTGATGAAAACCCATCAGATAGACACCAATTTCAGCCAAAACAAAGTAACCCTCAAAGTAACTATCAATCTACAGGGTTCCAAAGAGGTTAGAGTGATGAAAGTGAGTTGTGCCCCAGCAATACCACTGGCTGGGCAAGCCACCTGGCCCCTGTCCAGAATGCAAGGGTGACCCCTGGAGGGTGGCCTGTCCCCAGAGGCGAAGGCCTCCTGGAACAGGGACCCCATTGGAGCCCAAACTGGACTGAGAGTGCCCAGGGCAAATTCTCATGGCTCCAGCTTGTGTCATCACCCCTCAAGAGCCCCAGGTTTGCCTTATAG
>CAUYRH010104231.1:0-22314 GCA_963574655.1 Perodicticus potto
TGGCATCACAGCTCACAGCAACCTCCAATTCCTGGGCTCAAGCGAGTCTCTTGCCTCTGCCTCCCAAGTAGCTGGGACTACAGGCGCCCGCCACAACACCCGGCCATTTTTTGGTTGCAGCCGTCATTGTTGTTTGGCAGGTCCGGGCTGGATTCGAACCCGCCAGCTCAGGTGTACGTGGCTGGCGCCTTAGCCCGTTGAGCCACAGGCGCTGAGCCAGAGCACTTTTCTAAGATGAGTTCAGGAACTTACTTGTCAGACCTTGTAGACGCAAAGTAAAATTATTAACTCATGTAGTAACTACTATGTTTACCTTTTTTTTTTTTTTTTTTTTTTGAGACAGAGCCTCAAGCTGTCACCCTGGGTAGAGTGCTATGGCATCACAGCTCGCAGCAACCTCCAATTCCTGGGCTCAAGCGAGTATCCTGCCTCCGCCTCCCAAGTAGCTGTGACTACAGGCGCCCACCACAACGCCTGGCCATTTTTTGGTTGCAGGCATCATTGTTGTTTGGCGGGCCCAGACTGGATTCGAACCCGTCAGCTCAGGTGTACGTGGCTGGCACCTTAGCCCGCTGAGCCACAGGCGCTGAGCCAGGTTTTCTTTTAGATACCTGTTTCTGGTAGCAGATTTTTACCCTCTTAGATAAAATATCACACCACCAAAGGATTCAGTTGACAAGCGCAATGATTTCGAGACAAAATTCCATGTTACATAAGGGGATGCAACATGGAATTCTGTTCTTATCTATTCTGTTCTTATCTATTATGGGATGTGAACACTGATTTTACAATCAGGTTTGCTATTCTCGTCCTAAATTGCTATCAACTGTGAGAAGAAAACCAAAACACAGTTGTAACAGCCAGACAGAGGAGGGAAGCCTGTCCTTTATGTTCCTTTAGAGGAGAAAATGCCTCTTCGAGACATCTACAGGAAAGGCTATTATTTTCAACTAATTGATTCAAGAAAAATGTGAGCCTTTTCTCTTAAAGAGAGCATTAAATTCATTAAAGAAAGTGGATGATGTAAAGCAAAGAGGAAAGATTTTTAAAAAGAAGGATTTGTAAGAATTGCATGAGGAAAGAATGAGGGAATTGATAATAGACTCCATTTAGTCAAGGAGAGTGTCATATGGAGTATTATGAGAAAGTGATATGGGGGAAAAGTCAGGAAATAGATTATTACAAGAAACCTAACTGTATAGAATATTCATGAATTTTTTACTTTAATCTCTCAGTGGTAACAGAGGGTTATTATAATGAAATACATATTTGGGATATAATTAGTTTTAATGACCTCAGAACTTGCCCCTCTTGTAACTTTGTTCTTGGGTTTTAGGATGCCATGCCTTTGGCTCTGCAGAGTGTAATGGACCTTGGAGGGATTTCATACAGTAAAGATGAAGAGGAGAGGGGCTATTCAGAGACCCTGAGGAATGCCTCAAATCCCTGTCATGACTTTGTGAGTTATTTACATTCACAGATAAACACAAATTAAATAGTGACATTAAAAGAAAAGCTGCTTTTCATTTATTTTTTAAGAGTTAGAAATAAAACACTCACTAAAGCAAATAGTAATGTCAAAATTAGTAGATTTAAACAGGGGAATTTTTAAAATCATTAAATATTTTTGAAGTGGCTTAGTGAGGATTTTACTATAATGGAAATTTAAGAGGACTATACACTGTGTATCTAAGAGTGGTTAGTGTCAGTGCAACTTTTAAAATTAATATTTATTATAAGTTTGCATATGCTATATCAAGAATTTAAGTTAGAAAGCTTTGATTTACTTAAAGGAGTCTCTAGAAATATCCTGAGTCTTTACAGAAGGAATAAAGGAAATCCCTGAGGATGTGACTCTTATTGACACATCATATCCTGGAAAGCAAGGCAAGCCTTCCTGTTGAGAAAGGATTTTTACTTAAGAGCAAGTAAAAGTCCATAGCAAAATATTTTCCATGGTAAAATATGTGTTTTCGTAAGAATTCTGTAAAAAAAAAAATGCTTGGGAATCATAAAAACATGTTTGAACCAATAAAATATGAGTAGTAAGCTAGTCTGGGTGATACTAACTTAGCGCCTTGTGTTTCTATGGTTATTATTATTTCACGGTAATATTTCAAGAATTACATAGAAGACACATGTGTAATAGATGCCTTCATCTGGAAAGTGATATCTATGTGCTGGCCTTATTGTTATTTTGGGTCAGACAAATCTTCACTGAGTGATACTTACATTGGAGGACATTTAGCAATCCTGGCCTACCAGCTCAAAATCTCAGGAACATCCCCCATGTCAAGTCATTGTGACAACCAGTGAAGAGCCCCACATATTTCCAAACCCTAAGAAATAACACATTCTCCACCCTTTTAGAGCACCACAGAGAAGCATCTTGTTTCCCTGGCACTGAGGAATGAAAAGTTAGGATTACATCTGAACTACGATGATAGAGAAATAGGCAAATTCACAAATGGGTAAGTGGATAGGTAGATAAGTAGGTAGGTAGGTAGATAGATACATAGAAAGACAGATATGAGATTTTATAGCATATATTTAATTGAAAAAATGTGGCTAGTTCTTTACATATTTTCTGGATTTAATCACAGAGAGCGCATTTTAGAAAAATCCTTAAGAAAAGTCTCTTTAGCTTAATTCCAATACATTTAGTTTACTATGTACCATCTGAGAGCACGGCGTGCAGCGTCTGCCTCAGCAGGCATGCTCCAGAATTTGACAGAAAGAAGACAGAGGTGTTCTGCCTATCATGCATAAAACGACAAGATGATTAATTACACTAAATTAAAGTAACTAATAGAGCATTTAATATAATTTTTTAATGGATAACATACACAGAACTCTTTTTAAAAATCAGATATTAAGAATTCACTATCTATCTAAAGGCAGAACAATTGTTCCTATCTAATCACGAATGATATTTGTCCACACATTTTATGTTGGACAAAGTATTAAAATAAAATCTGATTCTCCCTTCTTCTGACTGTTCTTATGCACAGGTGAATCAGTTCATGTTTATGAGTTACTGGAGATACACACACACACAAATGCAAACACAGGGAGGGTACCAAAAAAATATGCATTTTAAGAAAGGAAAAAACTGTATTAAAATTGTAATACTTGGCTCTGTGCCTGTGGCTCAACGGGCTAAGGTGCCAGCCACGTACACCTGAGCTGGCGGGTTTGAATCCAGCCCGGGTCTGCCAAACAACAATGACAGCTGCAACCAAAAAATAGCCAGGGCTTTGTGGCGGGTGCCTGTAGTCCCAGCTACTTGGGAGGCAAAGGCAGGAGACTCACTTGAGCCCAGGAATTGGAGGTTGCTGTGAGCTGTGATGGCACCGCACTCCATCCAGGGTGACAGCTTGAGGCTCTGTCTCAAAAATAAATAAAAATAAAAAATAAATTGTAATACTCAATGTATACCAATAAAAACAGATGAGTGCAAGTCACACTTGAGCACCTCTTATAATTGCAGAAGTCAAATATGACTTGAGTATTACAATGTTAATAAATTTTTCTTTTCTTAAAATGTGCATACACTTTCCGGTACTCTCTGTATATGGTATATACAATAATTATCTTGTAATTCTGTAGTTAGATTACCTGTTGAATCCAGCCAAGTCACAAACAGTAATTTATCACACGTAGAATAGATTCTTTGCTTAGTCAAGGGATTCATTAAACAGTTTGCAGGTGTACATTGATTATTGAATAAGCTAGACATTAAATTTAATCTGTGTTGGCTATTTATTGGTGCCAAAAAAAGATTGGTTTCCCTCTCTTCTAGATGTCCTGTCAGTTTGAAGTTACTAGGGGGCATCTAAATTAATTAGTACAAGCTAGTGCTCAGGTGCTGATTTCCTAGGACGTACTTTGGGGTATAAAAGAGAAACCGACCCACCAAATTACTACATATCATAATATAATAATGTAACCCAAGCATATATGATAAAGGATAAAGTAGGGCAATCAGCAAACATAGAATACTAATGCATTTCAGAATAGCAGAAAGGAAAGAGAAATAGAGGAAATTAAATGATCTAGCAACGACATGGGGTTGGGCATTAACATGAAGTTCATTTTCAATGATTCAGACCTTAAAATGTAACAATTTCAGACACAGACTAGCTTCAGCTTAATCCTTCAACGTATTCTAAAAGGAAGATATAATTCTGTAGTATTTTCTGTCTCTAGAGTAAAATACCTATACTGAGGGACTACTATTTATGTTAGGGATCCAATTCCACTGCCAAAAGTAAGTCCCCACAGCAGCCAGGAATCTGTGGCTGGTATGAGAGGAACAGGGTACAGTCACTTATATTCCTTTTGCTGCCAGCAAAGGATGGAGGGACATGGTGACTCTTTTACACAGTCTTGGCAGTAAAAGGCTGAGATTACTACTCCTCACTCCCATGAGCTGGAATAGCTCAATTTTGGCTCTGGGCTTAGAAAGAAGGGGAAAGGGAAAGTGTAAAAGGAGATGATTCCAGTAACACAACCAATGGCTGTAAAGAGAAAGACAGAGCTGTGTTTTGGATAAGCAGGCTTTCACTTTTGTCTTCCTCTTCAGGCTCAATGTTAACAGCCTAGAGTTGCTGTTTCAAGTCCTTGCATAAGTTTAGCTAGACATAAAAATGATCAGATCCTCTTTGACTTGGTTAGATGCTTTCCTGTTTGCCCATGTGCTCCTGCAGGGAAGATATGAGCCTGCTGATAGTTCTGGACATGGTATTGATTGTTCCTTCCTCTGTAACGGGATGGTTTTCTCTTCTGGCAGGCAGCCCACTTACAGAGGTTCGTCCTGACCCCCCTGTCAGCCCTGCTATCCTTATTCCCAGGGCCTCACAAGCTCATCCAGAAACGCTATGACAAACTGCTGGACTACAACAGCTACCTGCAGCGGTCTGCAGGAGATGAGTCAGACTTGGCCAAAAGGGAGTATGAGGCCCTCAATGCCCAGCTGGTGGAAGAGCTCCAGGTGTTCAACCAGGCTGCTCGAAGGATTCTGTTGAACTGCTTATGCAGCTTCATCACCCTTCTCCGGGACCTGATGCTCCTGGCACAGCAGGCTTATTCCACGGTGGTGCCGGTAAGCACAGCCTACTAGGCCTACTAGAAACCATACCCCTGCAAAACAACTGTCTAGAGTATGCACATATGTGGTGTCAGATGTATGTGGTGGTGGGGGATTGATGTATTTTACTGAAGCCAGTCAGATGGTCTTCTGCTCCTCATCTTTCTTCCCCACAGGAACTAAAAGAGAGTTTCCTAGTTCAGGTTTGCTGTGACTTACACATTGGTAGATCATTTTTGGAGATTCCTCTTCAAGTATCACACACTTTGCTCCACCTGCCTGATACTACATTGAAGCTATTGATTTACATTCTATATTCCTTCCCTAATTCACAGTTCTTAGATGTCAAGAATGGCTATTTAAGATGTGAGTTTTATTAGGTCATACTTTTTGTCCAGCTAAAAGAGGAAGAATATTTACAAAGTAAAATTTGTAAAAAGAAAATAAGATGTGGCTTTTAAAAGAAGGCTATTTCAGCATAATAACTTTGTTTTGCTTTCATTTTTCTTCTAGGGGGAGAAGCTTGAGGTGTGTGTGTGTGTGTGTGTGTGTATACCTTAGCTTCCCATAAGAATATTATTTTATCATTATTTTCCTGATGAGGAAGAAAGATATTTACAACTGGATAGCAACTTAAAAAACATCAGCTTGATTTGTTAGCCCTTCCTTTCAAGTAAATAGTTCTCTTTCAGCTGTTAATCTATTCAATGGACAACACCAGGAGCAGAACTAATTGTACCTGCTTTATTTTCTATTGGTATTTAATTAACTTTTAACTTATACCTTGAATTAAATTAAATCAAATAACAGATGCTGTATTTACATGATTCAAAGTCAAAACTATATAAAAATGTATAAGCAGTCTCACATCCATACCCATCCTCCTAGCATCCCACCCCGCCTCCCACCCCAAAATTTATTTTTTTATCCATTTAGGGCTTCTTTACACCAATAGAAATGAATGCAAATGTATATTTTTACTTTCTAAAACTACACCCCCAAACTACCATATTACATACGCCGTTCTGCAATTTGCTTTTTAACAGTATATCCTGGGGTTGTTTCCACATCAATTACATATAGAGAGCTTCCTTTTTCTTTTACAGCTTTATGGTAATTACTGCATGTCTGTATGATGACCTACAACCAGTTCCCCATTTCTTTGGTAACAACTTTATTGTAATGTAATTCACATACCATACATATACCCACTTAAGTATACTTTATACTTAAAAGTATAAAGATTTTTTAGCATATTCACAAGAGTCGCCCAAGCATCAATTTTGACTCATTTGTCATCACCTCCAAAAGAAACCCTGTACTCATCCACATTTCTTCTCAGCCACTACAGCCCTAGGTAACAACCAATTTACTTTCTGCCTCTACAGATTTCCCTATTCTGGACGGTTTGTATAAATTCAGTATAGTATGGGGTTCTTTGTTACTGGCTTCTTTCATTTAGTATAATGTTTCAAGTTTCATTTATTTTGTAGTTTCAGTACTTAATTCTTTTTACTGACAAGTAATATTCCATTGTGTGGATAGGCCATGCTTATTCATTCATCATTTGACAGTCATTGAGTTATTTCCACTTTTTGACTATTATATATGATAAATGATGCTGCTATAAACATTCAGGTTTCTAGTGGAGACATATTCTATTCAAGTTGTTGGTGTAGGGTAACAGTCTGACTGGCACACTTTGGGGGGAGTGTCTCTGGGCTCAGTGCACATCTATTCTCTTAATTACCTTGTTTCCAGTAAGAATCCTCCATCCTATTTGTGCCTTGTGTCTCTTACTCTATAAACTCGATTCTTGTGGGTGGCGCCTGTGACTCAAGGAGTTGAGTGCCAGCCCCATATGCCAGAGGTGGCGGGTTCAAACCTAGCCCCGCCCCCCCCAAAAAAGAAAAAAAGAATCTTGGGATCCAATTGCTTTGAAAACAGTTCCAGTTGTCTTTAACTGTGTAACAAATTACATAAAACATGGTATAAGGAAACAAACAATACTCATTTATTATTATTTACTCATGGCTCTGGGTTCACTGGGCTCAGGTTGCTCATTCTCAGAGATTGCAGTTAGATGATAGCTGGGACTGAAGTCATTTCAAAGATTTCCTCAGGTCCATGTCTGAAGTCCATTATGGGATAATGATGGAAGACATGAACAGCAGGGAACTGAAACAGCTGGGCCTCCTATGACACCCCTCTCTCTCTCTGATCTTTAAATGTCATCTTTCTCAATGGTGGCCACAGTACAGCTGGACTTTTTCCATGGTGACCAAAGGCTCCCAGAAACAGTGTCCCAAAAGAAACCAGCAGAAACTGCGTGATTTTTTTTAGCTTAATCTTGAAAATTAGACAGTATTACTTCCACTGTCCTATTCCTTGCAATATTTCTGTTCATCAAGGCCATCATAAAGGCTCACCCAGTTTTTAGGGAGTGAGGACATGGATTCCATTTCTTGTTGAACAACATGTCAAAAAAACTGATTTGGTTAAGGTTTTTAATTGAAAACTAATTGTGCATATTCATGCGCTACATGTTTTGATATATATGTATACTGATCTGATCAGGGTAATTAGCATATCTACCATTTCAAGTATCTGTCGTTTCTTTATGTTTGGAACATTCAACGTTCTCCTAACTATTGAAACTCTGTATTATTGTTAAATATAGTCATCCTACAGTAGTAGAGAATACTAGAACTTACTTCTCCTATCTAGCTGTAATTTTGTATCCTTTAACAAATCTATTTCTCCCTTCCTTCTAGCCTCCAAGCTCTAGTATCTCCTGTCCTACTTTTTGCTTCTATGAAATCAACTTTTTTCAGCTTCCGCATATGAATGAGGAAATGTGGTATTTAACTTTTTGTTCTTGACTTATTTCACTTCATATTATATCCTCCAGTTCCATTCATCTTGCTGTGAATGACAGGATTTCATTCTTTTTACAGCTGAATAGTATTTCCTCGGGTATATATACCACAGTTTCTTTACCATTCATCCATTGTTGAATACCTAGTTTGATTCCATGCCTTGGCTATTGTGAATAGTGCTGTAATACAAAAGGGTATGCAGATGTGTCTTCAATACACTGATTTTCTCTCCTCTAGATGAATGTCCAGTAGTGGGATTTTTGGGTCATGTAGTAGTTCTATTTTTATAATAGTTTTTATGGACCCTCCATACTGTTTCTGTAGTGGCTACACTAGTTTATATTCCCATGTATACAGAAGTTCCCCTTTTTCTGCATTCTCACAAAGAATTTGTTATTATTTTTTTCTTTTTGGTAATAAGCCTTCCTGAGTAGATACCTCATTGTGGTGTTGATTTGCATTTCCCTGATGATTAGTGATGTTGAATTTTTTTTCATATATTTATTGGCCATTAAAAGCATAGCCTTTTAATCAGTGCTTCTTATTTTAGCCACTTTCCCCTTCCCATTATCTTACCCCACCACAGTGGAGGTACTGTTTGCCATAGTTTCCTGATCCTTTCTTCCAAAACTTTATGACTTATTTTTTGTTTTTCTTTTATTTTAGCTATAACCTTTAACAATTTATCCTATTATTTTAGTGGGATTCCTAGAGACAGAAAATTAGATTATCTTTAATTGAAGAAGCTCTAATGTTACCCTAATTTTTCACTGTGGAGCTGTCTTATATTTTCTCAACTGTTTATCACAACTCTACTAAATTTAATACCTAATATGGTTATCTAGTTGTTTGTAAACAATGCAGTCCTTTTACCTATAGGTGCCACTGTTGGTCTCAAGCATTTCTGAGATTCACAGTCGAGTACTAGAAGAGATTCAAAATCTGAATTTTGTAAAAGACAACAGTACTACCTTTATTGAGAGGAAACTTAGTTTTGAAAAGAAGAAGCCTGTGCAGATTTCGGTGAGTTTGGCAGCATTCATGACAATGATGAATATCACTTCTTTGCCTTGTTGGCATCATAGTTATCACATTATTTTCCATATCATTTACCTCATTCTAATATCCTATAATTTACTTACTTATGTGTGTAATTTCTTATCTATTTCAACCTTCTATACTATAAACTCCATAAAATCATGGGTTGTTTTGTTTTGTATATAATGTATCCCTAAAGTGCCTACAATTGTGTTTGTCACATTTGACATATTTGTGTTGAGTAAGATGTTATAGAGATAAATTATATAATTCAACCCTTTCATTTTCTAGATAAGGCATCCAGGCTCCATTGATGAAGTGGCTTAGTGCCAGAGCTGGAAAGGGTAAAGGCATCTTGACTCCTGCCTAATTTTCTGAAATAATTTCCCAGAAAAAGATATAAACACATATTTAATTGAACATTATTTAACAAGTGCTTAATATGCAAGAGATTGTCTACACAAGGCAAATAGTTTAAAAGTTCCTCAGCATCCTAGAGGGATGAGAACCTCTGCCTTCTTATTCTTTCTTCTCTACAACACTGCCCTCATGTGCTTACTTGAAAATTTTTCACTGACTAATTCAGCTAGGTACTTCATGATAATAGCCTGATCTATGCCTTCATTTAGAATTAACCCTAAAAAAATGTATGACTTCTACATTTGAAAAATCTCCAGAGAAAAAATATTTATCAACTCAGTAAGGGATTTTTGTACATCTATCTAAACCAAACTTCTCACTTCTTCCAGCCAGAAATACCACGTCAAAATGACATTCACCGCTCCAAACTTCTGTCTACATACAGCGCAGAGGAACTTTACCAAGCTAAGCGCAAGTGCAATGCTACACAAGAGTATGACATCAATCTTCTGGAAGGAGAGTTGGTGGCTGTGATGGAACAGAAAGATCCACTGGGGAGTACAAGCAGGTGGCTTGTTGACACAGGAAGTAAGTTTTTTTCCAGAACTCCCAACTGTCTTTAAGATTTTCACGGGGTCCTGCATGTGCCTCTCTAAGTACACATTTGGGAAGCATACACACATGACTCTGGTTCTTCTTTCTTTTTATTTCCTATCCAGTTGTAAAAGGATATGTGTATTCCTCCTTCCTAAAACCCTACAATCCAGCAAAAATACAGAAAGTGGATGCTGAGAACAGGTTCCGTGACGATGATTTTGATAACATCAGCCTCTTTGTGTCTTCACGGCCAGCTAGTGACAGTGTCACAGGAACCCCAGAAAGCAGCATAAGTGATAGCAGCTCATCTCTCAGCGGCACATGTGGAAAGTTTGAGACAAATGGCACTGATGTTGACAGTTTTCAAGAAGTTGATGAACAGGTAAAAATTTAAACCTTGATGTAAAAATACTTGCCTATGGAAATCATGAAAGAACTGTTCTCTAACTGCATTCCATCTTACTGTAAAGACATGGTGGGGAAGCATCAGCTCTGACATCAAGAAGACCTAGCTCCATTAGCACATTCTCTGTGTGGACTGTTTTGCAAGGTATTTAATTCTCTGAGCCTGTTTCCTCGAATGAAGTGAAAGAGGCCAATAATTCCTTCTTTTCAGAGTTGATGTGAGGATTACCCCCAGAGGATAATTTCCTGAGACCCTTAGCTGGAGATATTGCATACTTCAGGTATCACGCGGCCTGCCAGTCAGCAGGCGGCCTCCACACCAGTGTTTTCTGCCTGGCCTGGGCAGCTGAGAGAACTCCCACCTAGTGGAGAACTCCCACACGTTCTCCAACAAGGTCTGAATACCAACTAACCTTGTGGAGGAAGATCCCATCTTTAAAGTTTATTCCTACCTTGAATATTCTCAGTCCTAGGATATTGAAGAGTTCTCTTTACACCTGTACAGTTACTCCCCTGTGATAGTTAATAACTTTTTATATTATACTTACCCTATTCAAATTACAAAAAAATTATCGATTTAGTAAGTTATTGATTGCTGACCAATTCATGACTAATTTTTCTTAAAGTAGCTTAATTAAGGTCTTATTTACATAGCATAAAATTCATCCTTTTTAGGAGTACAATTCATAGTGTCTTTTAATACACTATGCATTTACAGAGTTGTGCCACATCATGGTAATTCAATTTTAGAACATTTATTCCACTCTAAAAGATCCTTTGCATCCAGTTGTAGTCACTCTTCTTTCCAACCTCGAGCCCGAAGAAATCACTAATCTTTCTGTCTCCATAGATTTGACTTTCTAGTATCTTCCATATAAGTAAAATTGTACAATATATATTTTGCAGCTGGCTTATTTCACTTGGCATAATTTTGAGATTCTTTCATGTTGTAGTATGTATGTATACTTTGTTACTTTTCATGTTACTTTTCATTGTCTAATAGTATTCTATTCTAAGAATACAATATATTTTATCCATTCACTAGTTGATGGAGCTATTATGAATACTGTGCTATGAATATTTGTGTATGAGTCTTTGTCTGGATTTCATGTTTCCTGAGGATAAACCTAGGAATGTAATTTCTGATAGATATCAATTTACTTGTTGATAGAGATATTATAAATAATGCTGCTATGAATATCTGAGTATGAGTCCTTTGTGTGGATTTCAGTCTTCTTGAGTATAAACCTAGGAATATAATTTCTTGTTGGTATAGTAAACTTTTTAAGAACCTGCCAAACTGTTATTCAAAATTTCACCATTTTACATTTCCAACAACGTATGAGCGCTGTGGGTTGCACTTTCCCCATATCTTTGCCAATATTAGTTATTATCTGTCATTTGCTTATAGCCATGTTAATGAGTGGGAAGTGGCATCTCTTTGTGATTTTAATTTGCATTTCCCCAATAACTAATGTTGTTGAATATCTTTTCATGTGCTTTTTCTTATATTTTCTTTAGGGAACGTCTATTCAAATATTGTTAGTTATTAAAAGTTGGTTCATTTCCCTTTGTTTTTCAGTTATCAGAGCTCTTCATAAACTCAGTAAAAATTCTTTATTTGATATATAAATTACAAATATTTTCTTTCAATCATGATTGGTTTTTAACTTGCTTGGTCATTATGTGTTCTTATGACTCTTCTGTCTTGAAGTTTTTAAACACTGTTTTTCTATTACTTGCTCATTATCTTAGTTTATCCACAGTCCCTAGAAGGCATATTATATTGTAACACAACTAATTAATACGTTTTTATCAGTGAAACCTGTATGCATGGTTAAATGTTCTGGCAGACTTTGCCTAATCCCAATAACCTAGAAGGACAGAAATCTCAGGACCAAATTTGTCAAGACACCCTAAGCTACTAAGGGCTAAGCACCTCATGTAGGCTCTTTCAGCCTGGAATTTGTAGTGTAAGACAACATGAGACTAGTTCTTACTAGATGGTACTGCAAATCAATTCTCTCCAAACAGTCCTAACAGTATGTATCATTGAATTAGGTCCATTAGAGATTGCCATTACCAAGAAAGAAAAAAAATAATTTTCTTTTTCCTTAAAACAGAAATATATTAATGATATCTCTATAAACTCTTATTGGCTTTCCTTTTCCTCTTAGTTTGTAGCTAATTCAGAATAGACATGGTGTCAGGGATATAAACATTACTGCTAATAAAACTGGACACCATGTCTACAAGGTGACATCTTTTACTAAAAGGAAAAGAGGATACCTCTGTTGGAGATCCCAGTCTCCAACAAGGGAGAAAATAAGAAAAGGACATTTTCCTTAATGTCCTAACTCCAACCAAAAGAGGCACATGAGTCAGTGGTTTTCAGATTCCTCCCATACAACTACTCTTCATCTTTTAAAAACAAAGGAAAAAAAGCCAGGTGTGGTGACTCAGGCCTGTAAAACTTTGGAAGGCTGAGGTGAAAGGACTGTTTGAGGTTAGGAGTTTGAGACCAGCCTGGTAAACATAGTGAGACCCTGTTTAAAAAGAACTGGCCAGGTATGGTGGCACACACTTGCAGTCTCAGCTACTCAAGAGGTTGAGGCAGAACAGTCACTTGAACCTGCATTACACTGTATTTCAGCCTGAGTTAACAGAGTGAGATCCTGTTTCTAAGGGAGGGAAGAGAAAGAAAGGATATTATCTTTCTAATCCTTGCCAGAGGGCTGTTATTTCTATTCTATTTGCTCTGTAAGGAGCAGAACATTGTTATTATCTATACTTTTCGAAGACAAAAATACATTATAAAAGTTCCTGTAAGGTGACAGAAAAGTAGGAATGCATCGTATCATCTTTATGAATTGTAAAAATATTTTGCATATTATAATATCCCACATACAAGGTATCCTACAAAGCAATTCTCAATGTGGCTATTTAGACTTTTATTCTGTTCTTTTATTATTTTCAGGAACATCAACTGAAACTGAAATTGGCTGAATTGGTCACCACTTTGGGTCAACATTTCTTTCCCTTCCTACTCTGGTAGCCCTTCTTTTGCTTTCCTTCAGACTTGCAACAGCACATTGCCAAGGGGTGTTGTAGGATGTAAGCTTGTCTTATTGATGGTTCTAGTGGACCCTGACAAAGAAAGGTAGATGGGTAGTCTTGGCATATACCTAATATCCAGGGGGCACCTTTGGGGCTCTACAGCTCATTCCTAAATAAGCAATTTCAAACTCATTTAGACTCCAACAGCTCTATGATCTTTATACAAGAGCTGAGTTTTTAACCTCCAAGAACAGAAGTCTAAGAATGGCCTTCAGGGTCCTTCATGAAACCCTCAAGTATGTTATAAATGTGCTTATTTGCATATGTACACATCTAGGGAGAGAAGTTTATGTCATTTAAGAGATTTTCAAAGGAAAATTTTATACAGAAAAATTAGAAACCACTGCGGTAGAGGCTTAACTTGCTTATTAATTCTCTCCCTCAACCAAGAAGAGATACTGTTAGGTAAAGAGCCTCCAACGTTTTCTAGGATAGTTCTAGTGAATAAGGAACTCTTACAGGTAGGGTGAAAATAAAACTTACCATTTTCAGTGGGATATTTTTGTTAATGAAAGAGCTCACTGGAGGAAACTGTGATATTACCTAATTGGGAGGTATGTTCATCCTACTTTGGGGAGCCTCAGAACAAAACCATTTAGGGTCCTTCATAAACATCTTATACAGAAGGCATGAACTTTTTCTGGGTGTTTTAGAAGCTTCCCTAAATTATGATCTGGACTCTAGAGCTTTTGTGAAATAATGGGGATGAGCTAATGAATATTCACAGCCTGGCAGTACTGATCTACACCAAGGGACTTAGTATCTAAGCTAGTCACTTGCTGCTTTTGGGTGTTCTGAAGAGTCTTTTGAACAAAAGCAGTCAAAAGAATATGCCTTTTCATTCTAACGTATTCTCTCCTTTGATGCATTAAGTAATGGCATGATCTATGTTAGTGTTCTGTGTTACATAACAAATTACCACAAGCTTAGTGGCTTAAAACAATACGAACTCACATTTCAGTGTCCGTGGCCAGGAGCACAAGCACAGCTCAGCTGGATACTTGGCTCAGGACCTCACATGGCTACAACTAGGTGTTTACTAGGCTGTATTCCTTCCTGAAGTGGGGGCTTCTCTTCCAAGCTTATTGTGGTTGGCAGAATTCAATTTCAGGTACTAATAGGACTGAAGCTTCCATTTTCTTGCTGGTGATCAGCTGGGGACTACTTTTAGCAACTAAAGGATATTCCCAGATCCTTGTTATAAGGCTGTCTCTCTCAATAGGTGGTTTGTAAACATGGCTGTTCGCTTCTTCAAGGTCAGTAGATGAGCATCACTCTTGCCTCACACTTCTCCCATCAGGGTAGGCCTAGATGCTATTTAAAGGTCTCAATTGATTAGGTCAGGCCCACCCAGGATAATCTCTTTATGACTAACTCCTAGGGATGTTAACAGGCATCTGCAAAATCTCTTTACCTTTGCCATATTTTGTAGCCTAATCATAGGAGTACAATTTCATTATATCAACAAGTCCCACCCATAATCAAGGGAAGGGATTTTATAGGACATGTACAACAGGAGGTGGGAATTCTAGGTTCCTTTCTAGAATTTTGCCTACCAAAATATCTAATAAGCCTGTTTTGACAAGCGCAGTGTTGTCCTTAGCACTTCTCAAAGAGGACCAGGTTTAATAATGGCTAAAACCCAGTTTCAGAGGGCAGTTCAATGTCTAAGAATTAGTACTTTTTTCTTTTTTCACATAAATAATATTAAAAATAAATTTTTGACTTCTAAAATGTTAGTTATTTTCTAATCCCAGGTTCATGGTTTAGTCTACCTTTACATTTTCAACTACTTATTATGATGATACTATATGTCTAGTATGTCACTGTTTAGAGAATGCTTCAAAAAATCAACAAGGCATACCACACTGTATCTAAGTAGTCATTAAAATGATGCTTTGGAGAACTATTTATTGACATAAAAAGATTTTCAAATATATTCTCTGAAAAACAGGCAGCAAAAATTATTATACTATATGTCCATTTTATTACTTAAGGTAGGTATGCATAGATAAAAAACAGAAGGAAAGAAGAAAAGGGAAGAAGGGAGAGAGGAAAGATACTAACAGCAGTTCAGGTGGGGGGTGTGGGATTTTTTTTTTTTTGCTTAACTTTATTTAAAATTGTTTCTTCATCAAAATTGTTTGTATAATAAAAATATACAATTGTTAAATGAAGAACATGAAAGGTTGCTCCTGAAGGGTAAGAGAGAAAAACGCAGTATAACTATCATGGCTTTTTGAGCTACATATGGTATAATACTGTAAATGCTGGTTTTGTGGCTTTTTAGTTTTGGAAAAGAAGATTAAAATATATTACGATTTTTGTTGCTGTTAATTGGAGAGGTGGGATGAAATCAATAAATTGAAATTCATTGGAGACAGACAATGTGGCTTGCTAAGGGAAGAAAAATTAAATACACAAATATAGAATAAGGGAATGCTGACCTGGCAAAGGTACCACAGGGAAAGATCTGTGGTTATAAACAGAAGGTAATAAATTAGGTATGAGTCAATAATACAGAGTGCTATTAAAAAAAAAGTGAATGCCATGGAGAACTGAGTTGGATTCATAACATATCGTATATAAAATGAGCCAGAGCTTTATGGAGTGCAAAGCAGAAATCAATGAAACAGTAATAAATGCCAAGGAAAAAGAAAAGAGGATTAGATGATTATGACTCAAATTAATAACATTTTAATTAATGTGTCCAGACCAAAGCATATTAACATTTTAAGTTAGAAAGATACAGCCTAAAATAATTAAAATACTGGGAAAAAAATGAGAAATCTTTCAGCTCTTAAATCCATAACAGGTTGAAAACATCTAACTTGCAGTCTAATATTAAACATACTAAAAATACTAAAAATGACTTTTAAAAATCTATGAAAGGAACTAACGATAAGGAGAATGCTCTCTTTAAAAGCAGACTTATTTCCATTTTGAGTACAAAACGTAATAAATGCCTCCATTTAACACAAATTATATGAAATCTGAAAAATGCTCATCCTAAATTAACTTTGGCCAAGATTCTCTACCTAAAGTACTGAGAATATACTTTTAATTTTCTACTTTAAATTTACGATTTCTTATTAATTTTTATTTTTATTTTTTGAGAAAGAGTCTCAAGCTATAACCCTGGGTAGTGCCATGGAGTCAGAGCTCACAGCAACCTCAAACTCTTGGGCTTAAGCAATTCTCTTGCCCCAGCTTCCCAAGTAGCTGGGTCTACAGGAGCCAACCACGACACCCAGCTATTTCGTTGTTGTAATTGTCATTTTGTTTGGCAGGCCTGGGCTGGACTCAAATCAGCCAGCTCTACGTATGTGGCGGGTGCCCTACCCGCTGAGCTACAGACACTAAGCCTAAATTTACGATTTCATGAAAATCTGTATTTAATGTTTAAAATATAAACTATATTTCAGTTTTATGCCAAATATATCTAGGTGAAAGTATCTGTATTCTCCCTTGAGAGAATCTGTGCTAAAGCAAAAAACTACTACATATATTTAGGAAAGTATATTCATAGGTAATCCAACCTGCTGAAAATCTATAGCTGCATCGGTAAAATTGGTAAAGCATGTTCTTTAAAAAATTGCAAAAGATAAGGCTGGGTACAGGGGCTCATGCCTGTAATCATAGCACTTTGGGAGGCCAAGGCAGGTGGACTGCCTGAGCTCATAGGTTCAAGACCAGCCTGAGCCAGAGCAAGACCCTATCTCTAAAAATAGCCGGGCATTATGGGGGGCGCCTATAGTCCCAGCTACTCAGGAGGCTAAGGCAAGAGAATTGCTTGCGCCCAGGAGTTTGAGGTTGCTGTGAGCTGTGACACCACACCACTCTATCAAGGGCAACAAAATGAGAGTCTGTCTCAAAAAACAAAAAATTGCAAAAGATGGTTAGCAACTGCTTCCAAGCTCTTACACATTATTTCAGAAATTGTATTATAGTACATCACATTCCTAAATGGTTTTGCAAACCAAATCCTCTGCTCTGTGGATCTACTCAAAATATTTTCACTTCCTAAATGACAATGAAACAACAGCAGCAATAACATATTACACTCCAGTTCCTTTCCCCAAGAAGTGACTCTGCACATTCTTGCTAGAACAATAATTTGGCTCCTAAAGCACTATGAAAAACTGACCAAGCACAGGATTTGGAGTTAGATGATATGGTTCTTAAAAGGACAAATTAGCCCTATGATTAAGAATATACTTCTTTTTCAAGTCAGAATTCACGGGTTGTTGAGGATAAAGCACATTTGACACATAGACTGTCATGAGCTCTATAATAGGTAGTTATTGTGCTGCCACTCTGTGCTGTGAAATTTATAGCAACTCCTATTTTCTTTTCTTCTTTAATTTTTTTAATTACCAAACAATTCATGTCCAACAATCTCTCTTATATGTATCTTATATGACACAAGATAATTTTGTGTACCATCTCTTGTATGATATCCAAGCCCTTCAGTCTAACTTTCAGGGCAAATCAACAAATACAGGGAGTCCATAAACTTTGTGTGCAATTTTAGTATTTTAAATCACACATGAACTTTATGGACGCTTTGTATTTGAATTCCTCCTATGTACCATGATGTAGAGAAAAGTTTAAATGTGTATCTTAGTGCATTCAGGTTGCTATAATGAAATACCATAAACTTGTTGACTTTTAACAGAAATTTATTTCTCAGAGTGGGGAGGCTGAAATTCCAAGATCAAAAAGTGCTAGCTTATCTGGAGTCTGATGAAGGCCATCTTCTCACTGAGTCTTCACATGCTGGAAGGAGTGAAGGGTTTCTCTTGGGCCTCTTTTTCTCATTAGTGAATAAAAAATCCCATTCATGATGTCAGAGCCCAATCACCTCCTGAGGCTCCCCATATCTTAACATCATAACTTTAGGAGCTAGGATTTCTTCCTTTTTTTTTCTTTTCTCTTCTTTCCTTCCTTCTCTCTTTTCTGATTTCTTTCTTTCTTCTCTTCCTACCTTTTCTCTCCTCTTTCTCTGCCCTCCCCTCCCCCTCCCCCTGCTTTATTCTTTCTTTCTTTCAAGACAGGGTCTCACTGTCACCTAGGCTAGAGTAAAGTGGTGCAATCATAGCTCCTTGTAGCCTCAAACTTCTGGGATCAAGCAATCTTCCTACTTAAGGCTCCAGAGCTGCTGGGACTGCTGGGACTACAGACGCATGCTGCCACAAACGCATGCTTCCATACCCAGCCAGAAGTTTAGGATTTCAACACATGAATTTTGGAGTGACACAAATATTCAGACCATAGTAATGCGGTTCCTTAAGG
Source organism: Perodicticus potto (assembly GCA_963574655.1). NCBI lineage: Eukaryota > Metazoa > Chordata > Mammalia > Primates > Lorisidae > Perodicticus > Perodicticus potto. The sequence continues at coordinate 18,781 of CAUYRH010104231.1, forward strand.
TGTAGTTCATACTAGTCAAGTGGATATACCAATTAATAGAAGCAGAATTCCATCATAAGTTAAATAATAGTTGAAGATTTAAATAAGCTATAACTGTCTCATCTCTTTTTCTGTTCACTAAAGTCATTTTATTTCTCAGTCTCCTTTATCTACTGACTCTTGATTTTGAGTTAATCTGCTTGCCTTTTCCTATATATTATTTTCATATATTCATTTCTATGCCTTTGAATGTGATGTATTCATCCCCTTTGTAGACTATCATTTATGAAAGGTTACTTATTTAAAAACCCACTGCGCTCACCATTAGCTGACGTATCATCCATGTATAGTGTTTCGTGGGGTTTTTTGTGGCTTTTTTTGGTTTTGTTTGTTGACATTATTTTCCTAGCTGAGTTGTGAGGTCCCTAATAAAACAAGTTATCTGGTACTTAGTAGGTATTTCATAAAATAATAATAAGTGTTGTTAGCTAATTTCTCAATTTTATTTATTTATTTACTTTTTGATGACAGAGTCTCACTTAGTCGCCCTCGATAGAGTGCCGTGGCATCACAGCTCACAGCAACCTCCGACTCCTGAGCTTAGGCAATTCTCTTGCCTCAGCCTCCTGAGCAGCTGGGATTACAGGTGCCCGCCACAACGCCCAGCTATTTTTTTGTTGCAGTTTGGCCGGGGCCGGGTTTGAACCTGCCACCCTCGGTATATGGGGCTGGTGCCCTACTCACTGAGCAAGAGGCGCTGCCCTAATTTCTCAATTGTATAACATAACTAAATATTTTCATTTTTAGTCTTAGTATTTTATGAAGGAAGAAGGGCTAACCACTTGTTTTGGGGCTTCTTATGCATCTAATAACTGTAAAGTGCTCTTTAGATGTCAGAGAAAAATTCTCTTGATGAAATGTTTGATTAGTTTCTTCTAGTTTACTTAATTTTTAAAATTATAAATTACATTGTCATTATAAAGGTTTAGAAAATAAAGGAACAAAGAAGTAGAAATGCAAATCACCTATAATCTTACTCAAAAAAAAAAAAAAAGAAAGAAAGAAAATCACCTATAATCCTATGATTCAAAGACTACCTAGCAATATTAGACTTATTTGTACATCTAATATTGTATCTCTTTTTTTTGGGAGGAGGGGCTTACCATTTTACCATATGCTTTACTCTCAGGGGGGAAAAAACCCCATTTTTAATGACTACAAATTTCCTTAGTATAAGAGGCTAGAATGTAACTATTCTTCTCTTGCTGAACTATTAGTGTTATTCTCACTCACTTCCCACATCTAACCTTTCATTTTGGTTTATAGTAACACCATTGTGGAAAAATCTCTGCCAATGTTTCTATTTCTATAGAAGAGATTCTTAGAGCTACTATTGATTCAAAAGAAATTAGCATTTAAAAAATATTTTATAGAAATTGTCAAATTGACTTCAAGCATGGTCAGTATAGACTCCTACCCACAGAATAATAAAAATAATGCCTGTTTCATCCCATTCCCATTTGGGTGAGATATATATATATATATATGTGTGTGTGTATATATATATATATATATATGTGTGTGTATATATATATATATATATATTTTTTTTTTTTTTTTTTTTTTGTAGTTTTTGGCCAGGGTCAGGTTTGAATCCATCACCTCCAGTATATGGGGCTGTCGCCCTACTCTTTTGAGCCATAGGTGCCGCCCCATTTAGGTCATATTTTAAATAAATAAATCCATAAAACAAGTCAGACAATATGATGTTGAAAAAATAAAAGTTTTAGCATTGCTCCTGAAAGTTTACAAATTACTATGTTTCTTTAAATGTTTAGGTTCCAGTTTCATTAATATCATTTTCTTCTTTGCCTAGGTTTTCTATGCAGTTCATGCTTTTCAAGCACGGAATGACCATGAACTCAGCCTTCAGGAATACCAAAGAGTCCATATACTTAGGTTTTGTGACCTAAGTGGCAATAAAGAATGGTGGTTAGCTGAAGCTCAAGGACAGAAAGGATATGTGCCAGCTAACTACCTTGGGAAGATGACTTATGCATAAGAAAATAAGCCTTTGACTTATTTTCTTGCAAGCTGTTGATTGACATCTCATAAAACTGACTTACAAAGCTTTGGACCAGAAAGCAGGAAACCTCCAAACTATATGAACTGATACTGTATCAGGTTTTAAGGAAGACTGTACTTGCTAATGAAATTATTTCATGAATGTATTATAAAGAATTCATGTTGAAGGAAATATTAAGCTAATAGAAACAGCAAAGCAAACAGCCCAAGCTCCAACTATCAACTATATAAAAGTGGAGATCTTTTGAAAACGTAATGTGTTTTTTATCACCATGACAGGCTGGATCTAAGGATAAGTTTTTCAGATTATTGTAATGTTTTTTATTTATTTTCTCAAATATGCTTTTGTTTGTCATATTTCTCTCTTGCAAATACATGCATATTTACATACATAGCAGCTTATATGTATGTATATAATACAGATTATACATATATATAAATGCTTAAGCCACAGAGTATACTAAATACATGAAAGAATAGGAATTAACTAACAGCCAACTGGTAGTCTTTAATGTGGAACCTTCCTTTAAGTTTTGAACCAGTGGAAAAAACTGACATTAATATCTAACATTTGCTGAATCCAAACCACATTGCAGACATCATTCTAAGTGCTTTATATGTAGTAACTTTGAGTGTATATGACACTCAAAACGTTATGAGGAAACTGCTGCCCAAGGAGACAAAGTAATTTAGCCCAAGTCACATTGCTAGTAAGTGGTGGGGCTGGGACTCAAATTTAATTACAGGATCTATGCTCTTAACCACTACACTGAACTCCTCCAGGAAGTGTATTCTGTCGCTATCTGCGAGGCACTTAGTGACGCAAATAATGAACCCTGATGAGGGCCATTTTTCTCTTAGGCTTATAGTTAAGTATTTATTAGTTCTTTAAAATTAAGTATTATAGGGCTTCCTAGAGACAATAAAGTATCTAGGTTTATTTTTGCTTTGTTTTAAGCATTTTTGAAAGTATAATTCTTTAAAAAATCATCCCACATAATTGCTAATGATACTTAATGAGGATATAGTTTTGGATCAATCAATTATTTGGATGATGAATGGGGAATGGTATGTCCAGTTCTGAGCCAAGATGTAAATATTTTTAGTTGCTAATTTGAACTTAGATGAGGCAGGCATTGAGGATAACATTTGCTATAACACAACGTCCTGGGACACCGAACTTTAATTTGGGTACTGTCTGTTAGGATATCAGAAACAGGCTTGGCGCCTGTGGCTCAACGGGCTAAGGCGCCAGCCACGTACACCTGAGCTGGTGGGTTCGAATCCAGCCTGGGCCCGCCAAACAACAATGATGGCTGCAACCAAAAAATGGCCGGGCGCTGTGGCGGGCGCCTATAGTCCCAGCCACTTGGGAGGCAGAGGCAGGAGACTCGCTTGAGCCCAGGAATTGGAGGTTGCTGTGAGCTATGATGCCACAGCACTCTACCCAGGGTGACAGCTTGAGGCTCT
>CAUYRH010104238.1:0-40627 GCA_963574655.1 Perodicticus potto
TTTTCACATAGTAAATGAGAAAATCTCATGAATGGTATGTTAACCAGGTGGATGAAAATATCTCCGATTGTATGTCAAGCCCACACACTGTACCCCATGATTGAATTATTGTACACAGCTATGATTCAATAAAAAAAAAATAATAATAAAGTGTTAATATAGTGGTGTGTTGAGTATAGGTCTGTGGTCAAGCATGTGATTTTTGGAGTCAGATGAACACAGATTTGAATCTAGTCTTTGCAACTTCTTAGCTGTGGGACATTGATGGAGTTATTGAAATTCTATGAGTCTTGGTCTTCTTATCTGGAAAATGGGTCTAAATGAGACTTACCTTGTTCAGCTATGCAAGGAGTGAATAAGACAACATTTGAAAAGAGCTTCATGTCATACCCAGACCTTAATAATAAATTCCAAATTCATGATAGCTAGTTTAATTATAATTTCTATCATTCCTCAAATTTGTATTTATAATTCCATATCCAAAACACTCTGAAAAGTTTTTCCATAACTCATTTGGTGACAATACCCAAATTAATCTGTCCTCATTTGGTAGTAAAATCTGACCTACACGGAGGAGAGGCTGTTTATAGCCTCTATTTCTACTACTTAGAGTGAATATTCATACATTTTATTACAGAAATACCAATGGGATTGATTATGAGGTCTTGCTTCAGACACTGCTGAGAGTTTTGCATAGTACACAGCGTACTTACCATTTGACCTTCCTCAGATCTAAACAATTTGAAATTCCAAAATGTAACTGACCCAAGGATTCTGGATAATGGATTGTGGAATGCTATGTTACTTTTAGTTCTTCTATTTACCCCCAAAATAGGGCCATGCAGGGGGAGGGAAAACAATACGTTATAATATTTCTTAATAGCAAAGAATTGGGGATAGCTAAAACTTGCCACAGGAAATGATTAAATGAAATAGGATCTATTGAAGAGATAAAATATCTGTTATTTGTGATGACTGTGCAGCAACATGGAAAAAAATTACTTTCACCATGTTAAGCAGAAAAAATAGAACAAACAAATTCTAACTAGATTAGAATTAAAAATACGCTCCTATTTTTGGTAATACAAATGATATGGACTGAGAAGCCATATAGAAAAAGAAATGTAAGTGACTTGTAAAAATAGAACTATTTTAAGTAATTATTTTTCTAATATAAACAGGAAAATCTGCATATTATAAAACTGTTTAGAAATTTGTCAGGATGATACTGGACTCACGGTTGCTGAAACATGACAACAAGCATTATCCTGATTTGTTCTTTGCACATCATATGAATGCATCAAATTGTCACGTGTCCACCCAAAATATGCACATTTATTATCTATCTATAAAAACACTGGGCCACTCTGTGTGTGTGTGTATATATATGCATATATATAAAAGAATTCAGCAATCTGAAAATCCTGTACATTTGATCTGAGATTTACAGTCACAAATAGAAAGGTTAATTCTATGAAAAATCATCAAAGAGCCAACTACCATGTCACAGCCTCCCAGTCTTCCTGGTCAGCCTTCCACTTGCCCTAATAGACGCATGGACTCACATCATCACTGGTCATCCAGCAACCAGAAATAGGCCTGTCCCTGAGATTCGCTGGGTGTGGAGCAAGAATATAAATGGAGGGCCATATAAAATAAGTCTAAATATTTAAAGGGATCAATTGTTTCATAAACAGTTAAACTAAATATGTTTTGAAAAACAATAACATAACTTAAAATTACATATAAAACTGATGGTTTTTTATGACTAAAGATAGGAAAAGGATTAAAGATGACTAAATTTAATTATTGTACATATCTGGGTGATCTGTGGATGGGCTTTCATGGCTTAGAAGAGTAACAAAATACTGACACACACACACACATATATATATATATATTCCATAAATTATTTATCAGTTCCATAAAATAAGTTTTTCTGGGCTTTAACATGCAAAATCATTAATCATACATTATAATCAAGATTTTGATTTAAATTGTGTTCTATGATAGTAATGATCTAAATGATTAAAAGAATAAAATTACATTTAATCATACAAATTTTGAACACGTCTTATTGGAACCAAAACTGAAATTGATGTAAAAATGGAAGAAACTAGCACATCCAAACAGTTCCCTCCCTAAAGGGGACCTCAGAGTGGCGGTGACTATAGACTTGGGTATCCTGGTATACATGGACTGGGCAGCACTTGCTGATGTTTGTTCCTCAGGCTGGCAGGGCTTTCAGAGCCCACTAATGTGGGCTGTAGACTTCCCTACTTAGTTTACATCAGCTGTCTGTGAAGTGTTTCTTACCAACCCAAGAAAAGCATGAAATCAGTTTAGCAGAAAGAAATAAACAGATGGACAGAGTCATTTATTTTGAGGGCAACTCTGTGCTGTTTGAATTAAAGTAATGAGCACTTTAAGATGCAGTGAAGCTGTTTTTATATTTCATTTGAGTAATTCAAGATGTAAACAGAGCCCCATGGCAGATGAGCAGTACCAAACGTCTTCAGTTTCTGAATATTCTAATAATGGACTGGGGAAGGAAACATCTTCTCTCTCATCGGGGGGTAATAATCATAACAATAGTAATGATGGTTGCTATCATCACCAGCATCTTCATGTTGAGTATTAATACGTGCAGGCCCTATGGGAGACACTTTGATATACATTATCATTAGTCCCCTCTGCAACTTTGCAGATCTTCCTTGAAGATGAGGAAACTGAGTCTCAGAAGTTGAGACTCATGTGGAGGGGACAGAGCTTGTAAGTTAGGGAGATGGGATCTGAGCCCACTCCCTTAAGATTCTAAAACTTTCTTATTCTTTCTGCCTCTCCATGGATGAAAGTCTGCTGTCTTCCATTCCTGCACTACAATATGATTGCTTTGGTTTTATTTTTAATTGCTTTCTTCCTGATGGTCTGTAACTGAAGTGGTAAGCAAAGCAGTGACCTGGATTCTGGCCCAAGCCCCAACAGCTATAAGTTTGGGACATTCAGCAGGTTACCTAATAGTTCCAAGCTTCACTTTCTCCATATTTAATGCTATCTTATCCACCAAGTGTAGTGAATGAAAGGCATTCGGGGGGTGGGCTCGTTGCTAGGACAAAAGGGTAGCAATTATGTAAGCTAGTCACATGGTAACACCGGTAGTGTAGCATAGTTTAGAACAGTATAATATATGACACAGGATGGACTAACAGTTTAGTATTGAATAGCAAGGTAACCTCGGTGCAATGTTGTCTGCTTGCCAACATTAAATTTCTGGTGAATAAATTGTTTTAAAATGAGCATTGTTATCAGGTAACAACAAGATTCATTCAATCTGTAAGAATTTGTTGTATATGTAATATGCATCAGACTATGGTAAGAACAGGGTCAGAAGGTGAGAGGAGGGGAGATATAAGAAAGTCTTAGACTTTCTGGAAACCGATTCTAAAGATCTCTTTGCCTTTGGTAATTGTATCCTTAGACTACTATCGCAGCATCCAGGGTGCCAGTTATCACTCCTGCCCCACAGGCCTTGGCATTCAACCTTTAGAACCTTGACCGATTCTAGGAAGCAAACTGGGGGTAGCGGTAGTGATGTAACTCTGCAGGTTTACAGCACTGGGATGCTGACGGCCGTACTAACCTCTGTATACTTGGGAGCTAGCAGAGTACTCAGGGCAAAGCAAGCACTCAATAAACTTTTGCTACATTAATCAAATACATGATAATAAAATGCTCTGCTGTATCAAAACAGGGCATCAAAGTGCATTATTTGTGACATGAGGATAAAGTTATCATTTGTAATTGAAAAATTATTGAGCAGAAGATGTAATACTATTTTTTTGTGAGATAAATATACTTAAGTACAGAGAAAGATACACATGCATATATATACATCTCCCTAGAAAAATACATAGGGAGACAAAATATTGACAGTAATTATCTCTGGGTGGTGAGATTTTAGATGCCTTCATACATTTTATTTCATTATCCTCATCCTCTTATTTTAGATAACAACTATGTGTGACTTCTAATACAAGTTTCTACTACTAAAAAAGAAAAAACTCCTTTCTTTTATGAATGTCATACATTTCCATAGCCCCAAGTGCCTGACAGGGAGGCATCTGCTGTATCACCTGGTGAAGTGTTGCTGCTGATATCCCTAAAATCCAGCAATGAAGGGGAGGAGGAGAATGTTCTGGAACAGCAAACTCTGACTCTGTTGGCTGGATCTTTACACCCGGACTGGGTACTTATAGTTTTAGGTTCTTGCTCAGGGTGAGGCTCTAATAAATAGTAACTGGGTTTCAGGACTTAAACTAGCTCAGGTTTCTGGTTACCACTGGCCTCGTGACAGGAAACAGCGGATGGGTAGAGAGAACAGGATGATGATTAGGTTTAAGGCTGTTTGACTGCGTGGACTTGATGATGCATTTTTACTTCTCTGAGCCTGTTTTTCTCTGGTCTCATTAAGGGATCGGAGCGTATGATCTCCAAGATTTTTACTGGAGCACATGTTTTGAGATTCTCTTTCCACGATGATGGCCCCTTGCCATCTGTGACCATTTAAACTCCAAGTTGTTATTGTCTCTCTAGGAGCAGAAAAGCGTGAGCCTCGGAGGTGGTGTTCTGTACTCCATCCTGGGCTCAGCCAGGGGCCCAGTGTCCTCACATGAAAATTCCTAACATGAAATGATACCTGGTGTGGACTGCTATCAAGGAAAGAGGTGATACAACGTAGGCGTCAACAGACATTCGCGCTGGGAGGTGAGGTGATAGAGATGTTCAGAGCAAGGGATGTTGAAAGTTGATTTCCTGGGACTCAGAGACCCCACTAACCGCTGCCCTTGCAGGCCTCAGGGAGGATTGAAATGAATATTACACAACTTCCCCAGATCCCTTACTGTGAGCCATCAATAAGCTAACACCTGTAAAGCACTTAGCACAGGGGCTGACAACTACAAGGTACCATACATAGTGGCCATGATTATTCGAACTTGTAACTGTAGTCTACAAGCATTTTCCCCTCTTGCCACGTGGACTACTTCACTCCTTCTTTCTGTGCTGCTGGGCAGACTCTGACCTTCCCCCACCGTTTTCCGATGTCTAACCTTCCTCATCTGTGTGCTGTTTTTGTTCCAGAGGCAGCGTTGCACTCGGAGGGCCGTGGACTCCCAACGGTTAACCCGAAGCGGAAAGTATACAGTGTCAATATTTAGAGTGGCGCTATCTGACCGAGGGTGGTTTTTCCCTCCTCAGAGTAATTACACTCTGTTTGGATTCTCGGTTTTCATAAAAGAAACTTGGCTTGCTAGCTATTACATATACCAAATGAAGCCTAAGCTTGTGTAAATGTTGAATAATGAATTAAAATGAAATTGCTGCTCGTGACAGGCCTTCCATGACTTAGTGTGGGTTTGGAGTCGGAAAGTCCGTGATGCCAGTTTCCATGAAGGAGAATGTCAGAGTCGCCACATAGCAACAATCACAGTTCCACTTGGCTAAAAGCTGGGGATAGTTGTAGAGATCAATGGGGGCTATTCTTTCATGAGCGCCCTCTTCCTGCACATACAGGGTATCCAAATCTTGTCTCGGGCTCCAGCTCTAGAGGACAGGGCCCTTGGAGCCAAATGAGACATAGCCACTAAATGTTGACTACACAGATTGGAAATGGTGACATCTCTTTGGACACGCTCGGTGGTCCCTGACCATTTAGCAGAGGAGCTTTCAAACACGCATGAAGACCTTGGATTTCAGGCTGGCTATGTCAGGAAGCCACTAATGGGTCTTAATGAAAAATTGGATGTACAGGACTCACACTTCCTTTAAAAGGTTTATCAAATAAAGTGGTATTTATTTAGAAAAGAAGCATTTCAACTTGAAATTGGAAACTCTTAAGAGTACTTCTAACATTCTCATGACATAGGATACGCTGAAGTACTCACAATGAGATTTTGCTCAATATCACAATTGTTTTCTCAAAAAGGGAAAGGCCCACGTCAGACATATGTGTAGCCTGAATTTATACTTTTTAAGATGACTCTGTCTACAGTGTGCAGAACAACAGAAGGGGAGCCAGGGTAGAAGTCGGAACGCAGAAACCAACAGAGTAGACCTGGTGAGTGAGGCGAACTTGAACTAGATAGAGAAAAGTGGGTAGATCTAAGGTATGTTTTGGACAAAGACATAAAGGATTTGGTGATGGTTTTATGTGAGGAATAAGAATTAAGAATGACCCCAGGTGTCCAACATGAGAACTAGGTCGATGGACATTTGTTATTTCCTGTGACAGGGAACTGGGGCATGGAGGTTAGGTTTGGGGGAAACTCAGAAGTTCAGTTTAGACATGCTAAGTTTGAGGCGCCTGCACGATGTCCAAAAGGCAACGTGAAGGTCCAGACCTCATGTGATAGGCCTAGAGGGAGACAGACATCCTAGAGTTATTAGCATGTAGATCATAGTTAATGGTAGGAACTGGGTGAATTAGAAGTGGAAGGTCTAGAACCAAGCCTAGGATATGTCTGCACGCGTGATGACTTTGCAGGTATGTCCAACCCTTGGCTCACCCGCTTTTGTCAGTGTTTGGGTACCTCACGTATGGCCCAAGACAACTCTTCTTCTTCCAATGTGGTGCAGAGAAGGCAAAAAGTTGGACACCCTGGAGGAAGGGGATAGATTAATAATGCAGGCAGGGTATATCATAAAATAACTAAAGAATGGAATGGAGTGTTCCTAACACAAAGAAATGATAAACGCTGGGCGTAATGGATACCCCATTGCCCTGATTTGATCATTACATATTGTATGCCTATATTATCAAAACATCACACGTGCCCCATAAACAGGTACAAGAATGAGGTATCCACAATAAATGAAATTTAAAAATTAAAGAAATAAGCAAACAAACCTCGGCATCCATAGCTCAGTGGTTAAGGCGCCAGCCACATAACCTAGTGGGTTCCAGCCTGGCCCAGGCCTGCTAAACAATGACAACTACAATAAAAAAAAATATAGCCGGGTGTTGTGATGGGCACCTGTTGTCCCAGCTACTTGGGAGCTGAGGCAAGAGAACTGCTTAACCAAGAGTTTGAGGTTGCTGTGAGCTGTGATGCCACAGCACTCTACCGAGGGCAACATAGTGAGACATTCTCTCAAAAAAAAAAAGCAAAAACCCATGCATTTGGGAAGGGATTGGTAACAAGCAATTTAGTCAGCATTAATCTGAAGGCATTTTTAAGTCCCTATGTCCTTAAATGGGGTTCTAGTCTATAAAACCCATCTGCTCCCCACTGCAGATCATTGAGGGAATATAAGGGTCACATGGTGTTAATCCAAGTGTGATTTAGTCTTGAGGCAAGTAAAGAGAGAGGTAGGAGACGATGAACTTTAGAAGAAAAGTCAAGTGGAAGGGTGAGGACAAATTATTTAGAGCATGGTTAAGTATGTACCTGTTCTAGTAGAAATTAAGAGATAGCTTGATGTTAATAAGTAGAAAGATGGTCCTTGATGGGATTAATTGAGATGTTTTTAAGAAGACATCATTGCTATAAAGATTGATATAAGGTGGCCATAAAGTTCATGTACAATTTAAAAATTATACTGTGTTTCTTTTTGAACCCAGCTCCAACTCTGGTCCCAAAGCCTCAAGGTCCTTTAGCCTCTGCCAAAATCATTTTCTACTGTCAGCCAGAGCAAGTGAATTAGGAACTGAGCTAATTCACCTCAATTCAATTTGGCAAATATTTACTGTGCATCTTATATTCTGCTATAAACTGGGGAGACACAAGTGAAGATGTCCTTACTCTTGAGGAGATCACAGTCCACAAGGAAAACAGACCTGTAATCAACAATGAGCTCATCTCTGTGAACTTAGTGAACAATTAGCAGCAGCCCTAAGTCACCAAGGTGGCACAGGCAAGGGGGTGTGAGGCAGGGCCTGCTCTGGAATTTCTGTTTAAAACAGATTGATTGGCAGCAACCTCATTGTATGTACGAGGAGTAGGGAAGGATGGGTGGGTGGGAGGCAGGGTCACCAAATTTAGCAAATAAAACTACAGAACACCAAGGTGAATTTGAATTTCAGATAACCAATAAATAATTTTTAGCCCTGAATGAAAATGACATAATTTTTCATTGTACAAAGTATATACAATGAAATATTGTAAATTTTGCCTGGGCGTGGTGGCTCATGCCTACAATCCTAACACTCTGGGAGGCCAAAGCAGGTGAACTGCTAGAGCTCAGGAGTTCCAGACCAGTCTGAGGAAGAGTGAGATCCTGCCTCTATAAAAACAGGAACCAAAAAAAGCCTAGCTGGGTGTTGTGTAGTCACCTGTAGTCCCAGCTACTCAGGAGGCTGAAGCAAGAGGATCACTTAAGTCGAAGAGTTTGAGGTTGCTGTGAGCCCTGGCACTCTACCCAGGGTGATCTCACACACAAAAAGAAATATTCTAATTATTTTTTTGTGTTATTTGTCTGAAATTTAAATTTAATTAGGAATTCTATATTTTATATTGCAAACCCTTATATTAAGAGAGTTATCTTCCAGATTTAATTGCTTAGCATTTTACCAGAAAGTAAGACACCATCAAGGTTAGGAGAGGCTTTCTGGAGGGGAAAACCCACAGGCTGTGTTTTGAAGACCAAAAATGAGCATCTAGGTCCTTGTTATTCAAAGTGCGCTCTGCAGACTAGTACCATCAGCATCGGCTGTGAGCCTGCTAGAAACCTAGACTCTCAGGCACCACCCAGACCTGCAGACTCAGAAGACTCATTTTAACAAGACTTCTGGGTGACTCAGACACACGTGAGTGTTGGAGAAGCTCCAGTCTAAGAGGAACAGAGCAAGGAGTAAGCCGAAGAAATGGCACGTGCAAATGTACTGATGCAAGATGAAAACTGCACAAAATGAAAACTGGCTTCCTTATGACAAATCGGTCACTTGTTTGACCCTCTGCCATACACAGCCTTAACACATTCTTGCCCTTTTATTATTCATTTTGCATAGATATTCTTCTTTTCTCTATTAGAAGAGGCAAGAAGACCCACATTACTCTTATGAAGCAGGAGTTTTGTTCTGATGAATGGTCAGAAGTTTAAAGACATGCTTGTACAAGTTAGTTACGACATGCTACCTTATTTTTGCTCACGTTCAGCTGGGAGTTTAGTGTACAGTGGGCTACACTCCACGTACCTAAGTCAACCATGAGTAGCTGGCACCTTTGCATTTTTCACAGGAGGAAACTAATGCTCAGAGGCTGAGCAGCTTGTAAGTTCAAAGGTAGGAGTGTAACCCACAAATGTCTGACTCAGAACGCTTTTTGCCTGTTGCCTTGAAGTAAGAAGGGACTACTAACAAAGTGAGAAATTATAAAATTTTTGAAAACATTTTAAAAAAAATCAGGTTAAACAAACTTTGCTTCAAATATTTAGACGTTTTAGACAGCAGGGGTTTTGTTTGTTTGGTTGGTTTGGCTTTTCAGGTGGGGGAAGAATTAACTTGCTATTTGCCCCAATTCTACATGTTCAAGTGTATGTAGAACGGTGGGCTTCATTTTTGGCCTAACATTTTCATTTATTAGAATGGCAGCCCTCCTTCAACGCCTTCCTAACGCTCTTTCTCCTTGTTCTTCCCCAACAAGATAATACCCTGGCTCACAGGGAGCCCCAGCACCAGCCCCCTCTCCCAATTCTTGGTCTCATTGTGGTTTTCAACTTTCCCTCTAGCTGTGCAATCTCCTCTTTTCTTTCTTTCTTTCTTTTCTTTTTTTTTTTGGAATGAAATCTTAGGTACAAACCCAATTTGAAAGACAAGTAGAACCTGAGATATCCCAGCTTCCCCAAACGCAGTTTTTCCCTCATCTCCTGTCGTTCCCTTGGGACACACAGGGCCCAGAGTCTGGGAGCAAAGCTGATCTGTGCCCCTCATAGTGGTCTTCACTTGTCCTTCCTGCATGTCCCTCCTCCCGAGTAAATACGGCTCCTTGAAGGCGGACAGTGTTGATGACCCAACATGGGGTTTATGAACTTCCAAAGGTTCAAGGAGGGCAGAATATTTTAAGGCTAACCCTGAAAAACCTAGAAGTAGGGTCACTTTATACTTTTACGTATACTCTCGTGATTCATAGCACAGTGTCTGCTACGTAAAATATGCTTAATCACTTCTATACATGCTGATTAATTGACTGCTCTTGGGGTTAAGTGGATCATTTTAATCTTGTTGGCTGAAATATACTTATTTAAATTGTATACCTTGACCGTACTCTTTATAATAGCATGTTTTTAGTGAACAATGTTTTATGAAACAGGCATAGCAGAGATGAGAAAAACCTATAGGCAGACAGCAAAGTCGCTGCCATTTGATTTACAGATTATGGTGCTTCTCAGGAAATAAATACACAGAGATAAGGTGCTATACATATTTAAATGATAGGAGGGGCTCTTTGTTTGGCTAGTCTCCAGTTTCTTCCAATATCCTCAGGATTAAATCCATAAGTCAGATACTCATTTTGATGGAAACATTCCTGAAAATTCTGATGAACACATCAATTGGTGTCTTAGTTGCAAATGGAGTTCTGAGTCACTGTCACGTAGAAAATTGTGGCTTCTTCACAGTCTGAGTGGGATGAAGTCACTCATCCACTCATTCACCAAGTATTTATTGATCAGCTTATAAATGCGAGGCACCTTGCTAAATGCATGCAGCCATGCTTTAACCCAGTATGTGCATCCCCCAAAACCTCATTGTCTGAAAAATCATGAGGTTTTGTTAAAAAATAACAGAATCACATGTTCTGAAAAATCAGGAGGTTCTGTTAAAAAACAACAGAAACTGGAAGAAAAATAAAGTTAGATCAGACCACTCAAAACTTAGGCAACTTTGGAACCACAGTGCTGACACGAATAACCAAATCCAATAATGGTTCTAGTTAAAAAAAAAAAAAAAAAAAAAGGTAGTTGAAAGGACATGTTAAATTTCTAGAAGGTAAGTACTTCAGGTGTCCCCAAAATTGCCCTTAAAGTCGTCATACATGGGAACATGGAAAACTAGTTAAACGTACCTCCACGTACAAAATATTCATTACAAAATTTACAAAATATTTACAAATTATTCTCTAGGTATTGGCTGCCTCTTTGTAAAATGACATAAAGATACATTTAGCTACAGTTTCCCATTTTCCTCATGTATGGTGACTTTAGGGGTAACTTTGGGACACCCTGTAAAGACTTACTAAATACAGTAAATATTTATAAAATAAATAGTTTCAAAAGGGAAGTTGGTGTGAGGTGCAAGGGTGGGAGGGAGGCGGGGTGGCTGATGTGTGGAGGTAGGGTCATGGCTATTGAGGGCCATGCTCCAGACCTTCCAACACAGAGCAGGGATGCTTGTCAAGAGTAAGAGTCCGGTGTATCAGCTTAGGTTTCCCCCAAATGGAAGAGCCGGATTTTGGTGCAAGCAGGTTATTGGGAGGGGATCAAAGAAAGCACAGCGAGGGAGTGGAATGATGGGACAGGAAGGGAACAAAGGTCCTTCACGTTAGTCAAGTGGCATCAATGAACAGATTCCCACTGTGGGCAACTGTGACAGCCCCTGTACAGGCTAACCAATCTCTGCTGGAGGCCAAAAAGCTCTCCTGATCAGTCAGCAGGAGACGCAGAAGGTGACTGGCATGTCCTGGACTCTCTGCAAGTACCATGGGAGACGTAGGAAGGCCGAGTGGGTCCAGGCAGGAAAACAACAGTGTCTGCTACTGTGCAAGTGGGGATTGTATACAGCAAGGCAAATGGGCACCGGGTCAAGCACCGTACCCATTTGCAGCTTGCTGGAGTCATTGTGTTGATTTACATCAGCTGCTGTTGGGTGGAATAAGACAGTGTTCAGAACAAATTGCCTGTGAACCAACGCGCTTCCAAGGTATGTTGATGTCATAGCCCTATTTATGACTTGTGCATGAGAGTCAGTTTGCTTTATAGAAGTCATGTGTCGTAGAAGAATAGATTGGTCTGGTCATATAATCTTTGAATCAAATACTGAATAGTCCCTGATTGCAAGAAACTTCCGGGCTACTGGGAGAAATAAGAGTTTAGAGCTCAGTGAGATGCTACGGCAGAATACGTTACAGAATGCAATGCATCCCCAAAACCAGCTCTCCTGCACTTTGTGGGGATCAGGTAAGAGGTATTGAAGTTTACATCCTGAAGGATGAGTACAGGTAGATGAGTAGGAGAGAGGAGGAAAATCCTAGAGAAATAAATGTGTAAGAATTCAGGGTGAACTTCCAATGGTGAAATCATCGCCCCCCCCCTTGCAGGTCACTAAAGACCCCTGGATTTTAAGGAGTTAGCATAAGAAAATGGGGAACATGAGAACTCAAGAATTTAGGTCCTCAGAGAAATTGTAAGCCCCAAGGTAGGTGCTCAACCGATCCCTGTATCATGCGGAGCCTGGCTGGCTGCAAGCATTGGATAAATAATAAATACCAGTCCCTTCTGTCTCTGGGATCAGTGTCCTGCCTTGACCTTGCTTATCAGATCAGGTCGGAAACCGAGGTCCTCCTGACCACATGTGGTCATTACATTTCCCATGGCATTTTTCACAAGAGGCCCGGGCTGCTTCCCTGGCTGCTCTCCAGGTAGGTAATTATCTTGCCTCCTGTTCTAACTCCCTCGTGGTTTCAGTTGTAGGAGAGAGACTTCTTTATTCCCACGTGATTGGCTGCTGGTACCAAAAGGTTTCATTCCGGAAATCTGTTACCTTCTGCCCTGGAGCTTGGCTGGCGTTCAGGGGTGGGAGAGGATGTTTGAGGACAACTTGGCCAGGTCTATACTTACTAAGAGAAGTGAAGAATTGGGACGAATTTCCCTATAAATTGAGCACCAAATGTAACATGTTACTATATGACCTCATTTTTTTTTTTTAAATATGAAAACCTGGATTGTTCAGAAAAAAGAAAAAAGTTCCCAATTCAAAAGTACTGACATAAAATCTCTATTCATTACCCTCACCACAAAAGCATGCTGTTTTGGTAAAATGGCCGGTAATCACGATGGTCAGATTTTCTGAAGATGATACACAGGAGGACAAAATGTCTGAGTTCAGAATGTACCAGAAAATCTGTCTATCTGAATATTTATCTCTATCTATCCATCACCATTGCATCCATACTCTTTTACCCCCCTCCTGGATGGATCGTTAGTGTACAGCTGTCAGCATGCAACCTTTGGTGATGATATTTCTGGCAGTTTTAATGGTCAACCAATAGGATCTGAGTAGGTGACATGGAGATGTATGACAACACTGCCACTCTATCCTCAGTGCTCTGAGGCAGCATAAGAAGACCAGTTCTGAAAATAGCCCTAAGTTTAAATTCTGGCACCATTACCTTTGTGCCCCTGAATGAGTTAGTTAACCTTGCTAATGCATAGTTTTTCCATCTATAAAATGAAACTAATAATATTGATACCTAACTATTACTATTGTAGAGCAATAGATTCGATGATATATTGAAATTAAAGTGGATGGTGTCTGGCGCCTAAAAGGCTGAATACATATTTGTAATCATAACTATAATAAAAATGATCAGATGTGTATACAAAACACGACTGCACTGCTAAGAGTGTGGTGTGTCCTCCTGGAAGCTCAGAGAAGGCCTGGTGCTCTGCCGCAGTCTGAGATGGTGATTAACAACCGTGCCTTTGTGATCAGACAAACCTAGGTTTGATTCGCAGCTTTGTGACTTGTTAGCTCTGTGACCCTAGGCAAGTTAAGTGACTTCTCTGAGATGTGTTTCCTCATGGTAAAGTAGGAGAGTTGTAGGATAAAATACGGTAATGATTTATAGAGTCACATAGAACTTGCCACATAAACAACACTGAAAGAAATGGTAGTCCTGGGTGGTGCCTCTGGCTCAAGGGGTAGGGCCCCGGCCCCACATACTAGAGGTGGTGGGTTCAAACCCGACCCTGGCCAAAAAACTGCAAAAAAAAAAAAAAGAAATGGTAGTCTCTTACCATTAGAGATAATGAAAGCAATGCATTTGATGATTTGACTGTAGCAGCTACTAAAAATGCAGTTTTTGAAAAAAAACTTTATCAGCCTAAAAATATCTATTTAATATTTATTAAAGATACTGCCCATGAAGGTCTCATGAAGGGTAGTGGTCTCCACATCAGCCATGGAACAAGCTGGATTATCTTGAAGCAGAAGTAGACTTTTACTGAGTTTATCTTTGGCATTATGCTACTGGGGAATCCTCAAGTTCTCATTTGCATGAAAATCACCAGTAGGTTTAAGCAGGTTTAGTGCTGGAATCAAGACCACACCTTCAAATAGTGTTTCTATTTGAGGACCTAGAGGAGGAAAGCCTCTTATAGTTCAGTTCCTTGAAAGCTCAGGCCACTTCCTAAGTTAAACTTGTGAACTTAAATTTCTATTTTGAAATACAGATGCACCTCAACTGGCAAAGATTGTGCAGAGAGATCCTATGTACCAGTTTCCTCCAGTGGTTATACCTGAGGTCACTACAGCACAATACCAGATGAGATTAGGTGCATTCAGGGTGGTGTGGCTGTGGACCCCCTGGCACAATATCAAAACCAGGAAACTGACAGTTACTTTTAGTGGTTTCAATGAAATGCACAGCATACCTAAGTGATTCTATCTCTCTCTCTCTTACTTTTGTTTCCTTCTTCTGTTGATTTGATCATGTTTTGTACCACATGTTTGATAGCTGCCTTAAATCCTTTCAGGAACAAGGTTGGGAATAGATTAATAAATGAGATAAAATAATCCTTGTAATGCCAACATTATGATGTATAGTGTTTGGAATATTGTTCAAGTTGAGTCAATCCACAACCAGAAAGAAGCCTAAATCCACAATGTCTCCTCTCTGTACAGTGGACTCTTAACCAGAGCATTCCAACATAAATAAATTGGGTTGCCCAAAGACAGTTAATTAATTGAGATTTGGATTTTTTAATTATTGAATTAGAATTATGACATAATTATATTACTGTTATGACTAGGTAACAGTTTTTGAACATCTACCACATGCCAGAAATGATGACGAGCGCTTCTTAAACATTTTTACTCCATCACAATTGTTTTATCATTCCTTTCTAGACATGTTAAGTTTCATAATAACTTCATGATGCAAAAGTGGATCTATTTTGCAAATGAGGAGACTGAGGCTCAGAGAGGTTATCTGTGCTTGGTTACATAGCAAATTGGTGACAGATTGGCCAAACCCAGAAGAATCTCCCCCATGGAATTGGGAACCAGTCATATTTTCATCGATGATTTAGTTTCAGCAAAATGATATCATGTGTCATAATTAATTTCAGCAAAATGATATTGTCTGTGACATGCTGTGAACTTGATTTTGGTTATAAAGTTTAATTTTATTTAATTAGAATGTTTTATATTAAAATAAAACTGTAAAAGACGTGCTTTATTTTATGATTGTATATTTTTAAGTATCCTTGTAGAACTACAACTAATATTAGGGACAAGAGAGATTCTTTTTCTCCCCACTAGAGAGGTTGATGTATTTCTCAGGTTTGGGAAATATTGATACAGACACACAGGCAAGTCTTTACCTTTTATCTATTTCATCTTTTCATCTTAAATCTACAAGATTTATAACCACTGTGAGGAAAGAGAGATCCCACTGGGATGGACTAGAAAGGTGGGATTTGAACTAGTTTTGAAAGAGGTGTAGAATTCAGCATGTGAAAGATGTCTGGCTACAACACCCACCACCCAGGTGATTGTAGGTTGATTGTTCTCACCTGGACAGCTGGATGGGTGCTCTTCATCCCTTGTGATTCCAAGTAGAACCCTACAAAAGCTGAGGACTTGGTCAAAAGGGGAAAACTTTCCAAATAGAAGAGGCTCTTGCTTTGGTCAGAAAATAAATTCCAGGTAAGTGGAAGTGAGGGAGAAATCCCTTTTGCTGGAGGAGTCCTGGGCATAAAAAGGGTATGAATAGAACACATTGAGGCCCTATATAAACTAGGTTGACAGGGGCTTATAGTGGGAGCTAATGTTGGGGCTATGAACCAGAATAAGAACCCAAACCAGAACCACTTAGTGGAACATGGAATGTGCGTTTAAATGCTGAACAACGGGGAGGCATTGCATATCTTTGAGTAGGAGATCGATATGAAATAGATGGTGTTGAATACTGATGCAGAGGACTGAAAACAGCATCGGTTGGCTTCACCAGAGCAGAGCTAAAACCAATTGAGTAGGGCAGGTTGTAAGTAACAACCCTCCTTCATTCCCCAGTGAATGGGGATTCTGACATTCCCATCAAGGGGTAACTTAAGGGCACTGGTAAACTCACACTAGTGATGGTTAGAGCCTTGGCTTCCCTGGTGGCTTCCTATATTTTTGGTAGATCCATTAATATGATGGAAAGACCTTAATATTTTTTTCCTTGTCCCACTAGCAAAGCTGTACCTATGATATCCCACTGGGACCAGAAACCAAATTGAGATTCCGCAAGTACACTTTAGACAATACTGGGCAATAGCTTGATGAGAAAGACTTCCCAGGATAGCTACTGCAATCAACTTTCTCACTTTAGGTTTCTATAGTAAAGAACTTGTCTGAAGGTCTCATGCAGAGAATTCAATTTATATCATCCAAATAGGTGAAACATGAAGTGTACCTCACTAGCTCCTGGATTCACTAGCAATCCCCATGTTTACCCTCACTGTTTTCTGGTTTCTGGGGGCAAATGACTTGAAATTCATGTGTTACAATGAAAAAACATTAACAGCAAAAGTCAGACACAATCAGCATTAGTTAATGTATTTTTTAAGGCCTTGCTACTCTTCAGTTATCAAGAGCGATCATTCATTTTGAGTATGATTTTTTTTTATCAATCATTAAAAGCTTAAGTGTCTACCAATAACTGTAAATATGTTTGAATTTGCTTGAATTCTACTCATGGGAGCAATACCATGACAATATTTCTTGATGAAATACTTCAAATTATCGCATGGGGTCTAAAGCGAAATGCATTAACTTTCTAACACAAATAAAAACATCTAACCTACACATTTTGCTATGACTTCTTTGCTGTATATCTACCATCTCTAATTTTTCACTATCTGTTTTGTTCAGGGCACTATGCTTGAAGCTGTATGGTAATAAAATGTAGTTATTACCTTCCAGAAGCTTCCATTCTTTTCCTCTATGGATATAGACAATGAGTCATTAATAATGACAATAATCGTAATAATTACCTATCTATATGTACTTCAAACAAGTTTAAGGACTTTCGCTTATGTAATTGGATCTTTTGATTTTCCACTTAATATTCAAGAAAATTCTTGAAATGGGTAGAGGCATTACTAGCTACATTGAGGGATGAGAGTTTATTTCTTGCAGAGTGATTTAATGACTACTCAAAGTTACAACTTTGTAGTAGTGATGGAGCTGGAACTAAGACATGAATTTCCAGACACATTATGAAGTACTCCACTTACCTATGGGCCAGGTTTTTAATTATGTCATACAAGTACCTTCCATGGACCACAGTAAAAGTACCTCTATAATGGCAAAGGAATTTGGATGTAAGGATCATCCATGCTGAAGAACAAACTTTCCAAATTCTACAGATTTTCTTGCTGTATAGCACAAATTTAGATGAGTGTATTGATAGCACCTTCCCACTCCAAACAAGATTAAGTATGGATAAAATGTCTGAGAATTTAAAAAAAACCACGTATCTAAGTATGAAAGCAAGAAATAAAAATGTCCAGATGTAAGAAATGAGGATGAAACTACAAATTAAAGTCATGAGAAGTAGAAGAAAGGAAGGCCTGGGCTACTAGGAACTGCTAGATGCCCTGGGACAGGGAATGTAATACCTGACAAGAAAGGAAATCTTGTAGAACTCAAGTAGGCAGCTGGTGAGTGTCCTGAGAAAATAGAATTGGTAGCCTGAGAAGTAGCACGGTGGTACCTAGTCATTCAGGACAGTGAATGATGGGGCATTTGTCCCAGAAAAAAGTGGAATCCCATGCTGGGTGTGATATGGTGGGGGCCAAATCACACAAGGTGCACAAGGGTCTGACTTTAACCTTGCTTGAGGATATCCCTTCCCAGAAACCAAAATTAAAATGCTGATTGCTATAATTTTAAAAGAATGACTAGAAGATTAAAAACAGACAATTTCTCAACAGGTAGAGGGAAAAATGAGACATAAACTCCCCAAATTTGATTAATTAAAGAAAGAAAAGAAATAGGTAAAAAAATGTTAAAAAGTAAATAAAAGCATTTAATAGCATAAATAAGTCTACATATATAAGCTATAACTATACTGGCTTAAATTCAGGAGTTGAACAAAGAGATTGCCATATCAGGTAAAAAAAATTAGTAAATCTAAAACATAAAGGCACTAAAAAGTTAAAAATAAAAGTATAAACAAATAAATATAAACACATAATTATAGTGGTGTCACCATAGCTCACTACAACTTCAAACTCCTGGGCTCAAGCAATCCTCCTGCCTCAGCCTCCCAAGTAGCTGGGACTGCAGGCCTATAGCACCCATGCCTGGTTAATATTTCTGTTTTTTGAAGAGATGGGGCCTCCCTCTTGCTCTAGATAGCTATTAAATACTGACAAAGGAGATTTAAAGAACAAAATCATTATTATTGATAAGATCTCATCTATATAATGATAAAATTATGATTTACCAGGAAGCTATAACAATTACAAATTTGAACACCAAAAATAAAGAAGCAAAAGTTGACAGTATTACAGAGAAATTGAGTGTTCATCATCTTAATAGATTTTAATATTTAATGTACTGGAATGATACCTCTAAATACTTCTAAAGTTAGAATTTAGTAGGAATATAGACTACATAGAATATTTGAATACCATCAACATGCTTCATATAATAGACGGAAACAGAACCTTATACCCAATAATTGAAGTATATATATCCTTCTTAAACATGTATAAATTACTTATGAAAATTAATCATGTATTATAAAGCAAGGCAAAAATGTAAGTCCTAACAAATTCCAAAGAAATAATGTCATAGAGATTACATTTCCGAACAAAGTGCAAACAACTCAAAAATAACTAAGAAAAAATTAATCCCAAATATTTGGGAAATTAAAACCCCATTTCTAAATAACTCATAGGTCAAAGAATAAATTCTAATGGACAATTGAAAATATTTAGAACCAAATACTAATGAAACAATGATAAATAAAAACTTGGGGGATGCAGCTACGGGGCCATGTATAAAAAAACTTTGTACCTTAAATGTTTCTGTAAAAAAACTGAAAATCATTGAGCCAAGCATCTATCTAAAAAATATTAAGAAAGAGTGAAATAAAATAATGTATAGAATGATTATGATTCATGTCTATGATGGAAGAGATTATATAACACTACCCCTACTGCTAAGAATAACTATACAAATTACAATTATATAAGCATAAAATTTTGGGGGGTAAAATCCAAATAAAGAATTATTTGAAGGCAGTAGAGATCAACCCAGGTAGGACTGGAGAGTCTAAGATCTCCAAGAGAAGGTAAGTATATTGAGGGCAATCTCACATTTCTCCCCATTTGTTCCCCTGAAGGGATTTGCTGAAGAAAAAGAAGCAGAAACAATCAGAATGAGGCTGGTGACAGTCTATTGAGCTGAGAGACAGAAGTTAGAGTTTGGATGGCTAAAGTGCGCAGAACTTGAGAGGTCCAGATCTCAAGAAAGCAAGAACTGCAGAAAAATTAGCCTGAAATCCTACATGCGGTTTTCCTTTTAGCTGTTTGTCAACTCCTAAGCTGCAGGTGCACTGGGGAAAGGTGCCAAGAAACTAAGCGGAAAGCAGCTTCTGTGAGCCTGAAGAGCTTGAGTGAAGGCTTTGGTTGGAGAAAAAGAGGTTGGAGCTGGGCACCTATCAAAGTGGAGACTTGCTGGTAAACACCCTAGGCTTTTAGTTGAGACACCTGAAGAATAGGCTCTAGGAATTGGAGATAGGCCCTATAAGCAAAAGCAAATTGAAAACAGAGACAAAATCTGAAACCCAGCCTCAACTAGATCAAGGCGATCTCCCTATATGCTATCCGCCTGCCAGAATGATTGTAAGTCGTCTCTGTAGAAAGATAACATTATTTAGAACCTTTGCAATTTTTGTTGTTATATGCAATGTCCAATATTCAATAAAAATTATTATACAAGTCCAGAAATAAGACCAATGACAAAAAACAAAGTTAAAAATAGACAATAGAAATAGTACCATAGGTGATCACAATATGATAGCATACTCAAGATAACAGAGTAAAAAATGAAGTATTTCATCAGATAATGCATTAAAGAATTTATAAAAAGAGAATGAAATAGAAATTTTAGAAATAAAAGTATAATAACCGATACTAAAAATTTACTAGATTGGCTTACTAGTTGGTTAGAGGTAGTAGAAGAAACGATTAGTAAGTTGTAAGTAGGTCAATAAAATAAATCTCATAGAAGTTCAATATAAAAAAATGACCTGCATTCCTATACATCTGTAGCACCTAGAGAATATAAAGTATGTCATTGATAATGGCAAAAAAAGAATCTAGCAAACCTCCCCACCCCCAAAGAGAAGAGAGATTTACAAAGATCTAAATAACTGGACAGGTCTTCCATATTTATGGCTTATACCAGGGCTTCCCAAACTTTAATGTGCATATGAAACACCTGAGATCTTGTCCAAATGCAGATTTTGATTGAGTAGGTATGGGGCAGAGATTTTGTATTTCTAACAAGCTCCCAGCTGATGTCCTGAAAATATCTTTGAGTATCAAGAATTTAGAAGACTCTAGATCATAAAGGTGTAAGTTATGCATAATTTACAATAATATTTCAGTGCAATTCTGATAAAGGTTGATAAATTCCTGGTTGAACTTAACAAGTTGGTTTTAAGATGTATATGGAAGAGCAAAATGCCACAAATAGCCAAAGCAACTTAAAGAAGATTTGTAAAAAAGGTAACATTCACATTGTCAGGTACGAGTATGTCTATCATAGAATGCTTTGACTCTGAGGTTCAATATGGAGTCATCAGTTAACTTCTTCTTATTTTTTTTTCCAAAATCTCAAAAAAAAAAAATAGACAACTAATAGTTACAAATAAAAATAAAAGATAATTTCAAAAAAATTTTTTTTGCATCATTATTATTATTGCTCAATATTTCATTGCAGCAATCTTCTGATTTCTTTTCTGAATGTATTTATCTTCATTCGTTCTTTATGAGGTTTTTGTTTCTAGTCTTTATCTTAAACATTGTTATTGTTATTAAATTTTAAGCCTTTTTAATTTGTGAAGGCAAAAAGGGGAAACCAAATAAACACATGTATATGTATAGAGAAAATTAAAAAAAAGAAAGAAGATATGAATGAGGTTTATTTTATCAAATATTGCATTTATTCATAAAATATAGCAAATAAAATGGTATGAAATTGGCATGAAAACAGATAAACCAATGGAACAGCATAAAAGAAAAGAGCAGACCCATATAGAATATGAACTTGATATCTGACAGAGGTAGAGCAAAGCACAGTTGCTTACTTGAGCCCAGGAGTTTGAGGTCGCTGTGAGCTGCGACTGTACCACTGCACTCTACCCAGGGTGACAGAGTAAGACTCTATCTCAAGAAAGAAAGAAAAGAAAGGGAGGGAGGGAGGGAGGAAGGAAGAAAGGAGTGGAACTATAGAGCAATTAGAAAAAGAAAATTTAATAAAAGTTATTGGTACAGTTAATTATTCCTATGAAAAAGTAAAATAAAATCAGATTTCCATCTCACACCATTCTCAAAATAAACTCCAGGTGGATTTAAGTACTAAATTTAAATAGCAAAACTTTTATATTAAAAAAGAACAAGATGAGGAGGGGGCTTCAAGGTAGTCAACTAGAGCCTATAATAGTGGGTAGATAAGCACACTTCAAATAGACTATCCAAGAGAGAACACTGGAATTCAATAGAAAAGTGACCGGAAATACCTAAAGCAAAGAAAGAAAAGGATCAGGTGGGAGGCTGGAGAGGTTCTCCAGGGCAGGAAAGTGTAGGAGAGAGACCACCAGTGGTCCATATTTCCACTCCTGCAATCTTAGAGCTCTTTGACCCTCAGGGGCCCCAAGACTAACAGAGAGTCCCCAGAGACCACACGACAGCATTGCTCTAGAGAGGGAACTCATGCTGTGTCCCATACATCCTCTGAGTCCTCAGCAGCTACAGCAAGGTCAGATAAGAGCTCAGTCCCCTGCAGAGTATATCCCGTCCTGGTTTCCAACAGCCTCTGCATCTCTAAAGCCCCATTGACATCCCTGTCCCTCAGCCAGCACTGCTATGTGGTCTCACTGCTGGGGCCAAAGTGTGAGCCATTAGCAGCCACCCTGCTGCCCTCTGCAGTGGAGCCACCATGCATTTACAAGAGTCATGAGAACAGGCTACTTGGCCTGCAGCTACCACTTGGGACTGAAGCACATACTTCCCAGCCTCCTGTCTCAGGCTAATGCCAATGAAAGCAACTCCCTTAGTGACAAGGCTGCAATGAGTATTCTACCAGGGACCCGGTGAGAACCCCAGCCCTGCCTACCACAGCCAGTATTTACAAGCACCACTGGGGGGCTAAGGACAGGTCTGCCTGGACTGGCTCTGCTCCCACCAGTGCCCAAACTCGCCATCCAGCAGCGTGGGACTCCCCAGCCTGGTCCACCACTGTTAGTACCTGAGTACCTCTTCCCCAGGGCTAAGATCAGGCCCAGCCAATCTGCCACTACCACCACTGCTGGCACTCTCCTGCCTGTGCACTTGTAGGTCTGAGAACTGGCTTGCTCAGCCCTTCACAGCCAACACAGTGGACCACTGGGAAGTGGAGGGTTGTCCTACCACTGCTTTTGCCATTGTTTATGCTACACCCACTACCCAGGGACCTGAGAACCTGCCCCACTTGGCTTACTACTGTCACTACTGGTACCCAAGCAAGCTGCCTGGTGGCCCAAGAATCACCCTGCCTGAACCCACTAACCTTGGTGCCTATGTACGCTGCCTTAGGGTCAAAGGACAGCACATTTCGTCCTCCAGTGCCATTACTGGAGCCCAATACTGGCCCAACTGGTGTCCCAGTCCCCAGCAAAATCTGACCATAGCCTCTACTAATAATCACACCCTTAGCCACTGAGGACATTATAGACACTGCTGATGGGGTTCACAGCCAATGAAATCATAAGGAGACTATACTGCTTCTTGCACCCAGAATCAAAACCAAAGTGCCCTGCTCAGACAACACCATAGAAACATCTTCAGGAAAAAGCTTACCCTATAGAAGCAAATCCAAAAAAATGGTACAGAGCGACTGTTACGTTAAATGCACGGGTATCAATGGAGGACTTATCCCAGGGACACAAGGATGGTTCAACACGTGCAAATCAATAAGTGTCATATCCTCCATCAACAGAATGAAGAACAAAAACCATATGGTCACAATAGAAGCAGTAAAAGCATTTGATAAATAGTTTTTAACAATCCTGCATGATAAAAACCTCAACAAACTTGGCATACAAGTAACACACCCTAAAGTAACGAAGGCACATACTACTATGACAGATTCACAGCTAACATCATACTGAGCAACAAAAAGGTGAAAAATGATGGAAAAAGCTGAAATCCTTTCCTCTGAGAACTAGAACAAGACAAGGATGCTCACTTCATTACTCATATACAGCATAGTACTAGATGTCTTAGCCAGAGCAATCAGGCAAGAGAAAAAAATACAAAGCATCCAAATTGGAAAAGACAAAGTCAAATTGTCCCTTTTTGTAGATGCTATCTATGATCTTACATCTAAGAAAACATAAAGATTTTACAAAAAATCTCTTAGATCTGATAAATGAATTTAGTAAAGTCATGGTATGCATAACCAACAGACAAAAATCAATAGCAATTCCATACACCAATAAAGAACTAGCTGAGAACAAAGTCAAGAAGGCAGCCCAATTACAATAGCTGCAAAAAAAAAAAAAGAAAAGAAAAGAAAAGAAAACAAACAAAAAACCCCAAACCCCATAGGAGTACATTTTACTAAGGCGGTAAAAGATCTATACAAAGAAAACTGCAAAACAAATTGGAGAGAATACAGATTGAAGGACATCTCACGTTCCTGGATTGGAAGAATTAATATCATTAAAATGACTGCACTGCCCAAGACAATCTATAGATCAATGCAATTTCAACATATTATCAATGCCATTTTTCACAGAAATAAGAAAAACAATCCAAAAATTTGTATAGAACTAAGAAAGAGCCCAAAGAGCCAAAGTAACCCTGAAAAAAAAAAAGAACAAAACTAGAGGCATCACGCTACCTGACTCAAAATATATTCCAAGGCTATAGTCACCAAACCAACAAACACATAGATCAATGAAGCAGAATATAAAATTCAGAAATAAATCCACATATTTATACCCAAATGACTTTTGACAAAGACTGTCCTGGTGAAAGGACAGTCTTTTCAATAAATAGTTCTGGGAAAATTGGGTATTCATAAGTAGAAAAAAGATATTGGATTCCTATCTCTTACTATAGACAAAACCCAAAATGAATTAAGACTTAAATGTAAGATCAGAAACTATTAAATTACTAGAATAAAATGGTTTGGAACATTGGTCTAGGCAAAGATTTTATGTCTAAGTCTTCAAAAACACAGAAAACCAAACACAAATACACAAATAACACTATATTTATTTAAAATGCTCTGCAGAGCACAGGAAATAATGAAGACAGCAAAAGTACAAATTGTTGAATGGGAGAAAATGTTCACAACCTATTCCTCCAACATGCACCTAATATCTAGAATATATAAGGATTTCAAACAACTAAATAATAATAAAAAAAACTCATTAAAGGTAGGCAAAGAATATTCACAGACATTTCTCAAAAGAAGACATATAGAAACAGACAACAGGTAAATCAAAAAATGCTTGACATCACTAATTATCAGAGAAGTGCAAATCAAAACCACAATAAAATATCATCATACCTCAGCTACAAGGGCTAATATTACAAAGACAAAAAATAACAAACGCTGGTAAAAATACATAGAAAAAGGAACCCTCAAACATGGTTAGGGGGAACATAAATTAGTGAAGCCACTATGGAAAACAGTATGGACATTTTACAAAAAACCAAAATTAGAACTATCATATGACCCAGCAATCTTACCACAAGGTAACTATCCGAAGGAAAAGAAATCAGTATATCAAAGGACTACCTGCATGCCCATGTTTATTGTAGCCCTGTTTACAATAGCAAAAATATGGACGCCACCTAAGTGTTCCATAGACAAATGGATACAGAAAATATGGGTATATATACACAATGGAATACTATTCAGGCATAAAAAGAATGAAGTCATGTCATTTGCAGCCATGGATGGAACTGGAGGTCACTATGTTAGGCAAAATAAAACAGGCACAGAAAGACAAATTTTGATGTTTTTAATTAGACATAGGAGCAAAAAATGTTGGTTTCAGGGAAGTAAAGAGCAGAATGATACATGCAGATGCCAGAAGCTGGGAAGGATGTATGGGTGTGGGGGAAATGAAAAGAGTTTGGGTAATTGGTGTAAACACACAGTTAGATGTAAGGGATATGTCCCAACATTTGATAGAAGAGTGGAGTGACAATTGTTAACAACAATGTATCATATATTTCAAAATAGCTAAAGCGAGGACTTGAAATGGTCCCAGCACATAAAATGATAAACACTTGACGTGATGAATACTACAAATACCCTAACTTGGTCACCGAACATTCTGTGCCTATAACAAAATATCACCTATACCTTGTAAACATGTACATACATTATATTTTAGTAACAATAATAAAGAATCATTTAAAAGGAAATAAGATAATTTTTGATTCCAAGTATGTAACAGTTTCTTAACAGTGCAAATAAGCATGAGTATTAAAGTAATAGAACAAGAACTTTGACTTCATTAAGGTGAAAATTTCCATTAATTGAAAGTCACCAATAAAAAGAAGTGAAATATAAGTTTCAGATGGGAGCAAACATTTTTAGTGCATACTACTAGAAATTAGTTTTCATTTTGCTAATTGTAAAGTGTCCTATAAATCAAGAAACAAAAGAACTTGATGAAGAATAAAAATAAGAGAGAGGAACTCAATGGCAAAAATAAAAGCATAAAAAGATGGTACCTCTTACTGGGGACTAGGAACACAAAACATAAATGGCAATCACAAGGACATATGATTTCAAGCTCATCAGAATGGCAAATATTAAAATGCTGATAATTCCAAGATTTGATGAAGATGAAGAACGAGGTAAAATTATATTTATTCCTGGTGTTAGGAAAAATTATTTTTAACTTTGAAGACAAAGCTATTAAATGTACAACACAGATTTCCTATTAGCCAACAATTCTTTTCCTAGATATCTGTGCCAGAAAATTTTTTGCACATAAGTACAAGTTGGTATGTATGAGAGAACTGATAGCAGTGTTTTTGGTAGTTGCAAAAAATTAGGAGAAATTTAAATCTGTATAAATAGAAGATCGAGTCACTAAATAATAGGATATTCATGCTATGAAATATAATATAGAATTGAAAACCAGTGAACTAAAAACCTGTGTATCAACATGGCTAGCTAAAAATTTTTGTTTTTAAAAAGTGAAAGCAGCAAAGGGATATCAGGTGATAGCATTTAATAAAATTAAAAAAATATATGAAGTACCACTTCATGTCACTTTGGGAGAAATGTAACCAAAACTCACCAAATTCAGTACACCTGGAGGTGACAGGGGGGTAGGTAATTGCAATGGAAAAGAGATACAAGGAAGCTTCAAAGGTATTTGTAATATTTTATTTCTCAAGCTGGATAATCTTACACTAAAATAATAATATTACACCATTATTTATACCTTTTTGTGTGTCTGAAATATATTATTACTGAGCAATTTTTAAATGGTTCAGAACTGGTAAATCTGAAGGGCTTTGTTAGATGAGATCATCTCCCCAGTCCAGGCACTACTGAGAAACTAGCATGGAGGACAACTGTTGAAAATAAGCTCACAGTAAAAAAGAGATGAAGCACATCAGAAAATCCACCCCCATAAGAGAGACCCAGCAGACACAACAAATGAAAGAATTCACAGTTGAGAAACTAAAGAAAATAGAGCAGTTTCTAAAGGACTTCAAAATGAGTATGTTTAAAAATGTTCAAAGAGATAAAAGAATCAACTGATCTCATAATGTTAGAAGACATTATAAAAACAGAGTAAGCAGACTTGAAAATAAGCATATATTCTAGAAAGGAAAAAATAATGCTTTCCTGATTGTAAAACTCAACAGAATATGTCAAAGCAGAGCAAAGCAAAATTTAATAAATGGGAAGATGAATCTAAGAATGTAACTTAGAGACCTCTGAAGATTTGTAAGAGGGAGGCAATGAGGGATGTGAAGAGTTGACTAAGCAACTCCAACCTGTGTGTCTGCAACGCTCCAGGAGGGGAGGGGAAGTAATGGGGAGTAATAACAAGCAAATACATTGGTGGAGAGTTTCCTGCTAAGACATGAGTTCACAGATACACACTAAGTTCCAAACTGGAGAAAAAGGAGACAGGGAAAGAGAAGGAGGCGAGAGAAATAGAGAAACTGCAATATATCAAATATAAAGAAACCATCTTTAAAACCACCAGCAAATAACCTTTGAAGAACAACGTTCAGATTGACAGCAGACTTCTCATTAGCCAGTAGCTAATCTGGAAGAAAATGGAAAAATGACTTCTGAGTGCCAAGGCAAAACTGAAACAGCCAATCCAGAATCCCACTTCTACCTAAATTACTACTCAAGATGAGGATGAAATACAGATATTTTAAGACATACAAAGAGAATTTACTAAATATTAAAGGACTGATAAATAGAATCTAGAATCCAAGTGGCAATGGTAATGATCTTAGTAAGAATGTTCATAAATCAAAAAAAGAAGGGTGGACGGTGAAAAAAATAACTAATGTAAGAATTTAAAAATAAATCTTTATGAAACCTGAGTTGTTTGGGGGAGTTCAGATGGATTAGCATGTCTTCTTTTTCTTATCTTGGTTAGGTGGATAAAGATGTTGATTAACTTTAGACTTTGATAGGAAAATACAAAGTTAGTTATGCATCTTGAAAATTGTAAGGGCAATCACATAAAGAATAAAAAAGAAATTTATAACTTGCAAATGAGTAAATAGCAAAAAGGTAATTGAGAAACTCTTAGTTCACCAGAAGGCAAGAAATTGAGAAAGAGGAGGAGGAGGAGGGGAGGGAGAAGGGGGCAGGGGAACAAGAAGGGGAGGAAGGGGGAACAGCACCTAAATGTCATAGTAAATAGAAAATTCAAGTAAGACATAGACATTAATCTAAATAGAGATGCCCCTAGACTTATAGTTATGTCTCAGTAAACCTACTGTAAACTGAAAATGCATTTAATACACCTAACCTACCCAACATCATAACTTCGTCTACTCTTAGACTAATTGTGCTTAGAGCATGTGCACTGGCCTACAGTTGGGCAAGATCACCTAACACCAAGCCTGTTTTATAGTAAGGTTTGGAAAATCTCATGTAATTTATAGAATGTTCTATATTAAGACATACAAAGGGAATTTACTCTTTGAGTAAATTCGAATTAGAGCCATTTACTGGCTCTATTCTGAACCAGTAATGCTCTACTGAAAGTGAAAAATGGAATGGTTGTATGGTACTTGAGGTATGGTTTCTAATGAGTGCAAAAAGCATAAACCGAGTCATTATAAGTCAGGGCACAATTATATATTATTTGTGACATCAGTTGTATTTATCAACTTTAATAGCCTAGAGCCCTCATTTATTCAAACCCTAATCTAGGTATCACTGTGAAGGAATTTTGTAGATGGGGGTAAAGTCCATAATCAATTGACTTTAAGTGATGGAGATTATCCAAGAATTGGGAGGTCTGGTCCAGTCAATTGAAAGGACTCACAAGCAGAGCTGAGGCTTCCTTGAAGGAAAAAAATATTTAGTCTGTGGACTACAGCTTTGGCACCTTCCTGAGAGTCCACCCACCCAGCCCTTTCTGACAGTCTGCTTACAATTTTAGACTTCCCTAAGCAGCTCCACGATTGTGTGATCCAATTCTTTGCGATAAATCTCTTTCTATACCTCTCCTACTGTTTCGTTTCTCTGGTTGAACCCCAACTGATACTCTTTGTAAATGGATTAAACTCACATCTTCACATGGATGGATTTTCAAATTGCATTGAGAATAAATACAAATGCTCTTGCAAAGAAACGGACCTGAAGTATAAAGAAGGTTGAAAATTCAGGATCAAGAGAATGCATATAAGGAAGCAGAAGTAGGAAGTACTTTCCTATTTCTAAAGGACAGTAGTGACGGGGTAGAGTGAGATTATGTGATAACAAGAGCGGCTCTGGTGAGCGGCGACGAGGGAGTCTCCCACGAAGTTGCCTATACTTCCAACGAGCTCCTAGTCCTTCTGAGTTTCTGGGGGAACTTGGTGATTCCCATTAATCTCTCGGAAGAGCCTAGACCACTGTCTAAGTTAAATCTGTAACTTTTTAAACGTTTAATTTTGAAACAATTATAGATTCACTTTAAGTTGCAGACTGTACACCGGGCTCCTGTGGACCCATTGCCCAGTTCCCCCCAATGGTTATTACACGTTAGGTCACTATAGCCCATATCAAAACCTGGAAATTAACATTTCTGCATGCGTGTGGTTCTGTCACTTCATTGCATGTGAAGAGTTACCACCAAAATCAAGATGCAGAGCTAGTCCATCACCATAAAGACCTGTCCCTTCAGAGTCACATTCACCTTCCCCCCTCACCATCTCTAAGCCCTGGCCACCACTAATATGTTCTCTGTCTCTATAAATTTGTTATTTTGAGGACATTATATAAATGGAATAGCAGAACACTACCTGTTGAGATTGGCTTTTTCACTCAGCATAATGCACTTGAAATCCATCCAAGGTGCTCTACATTGCTCTGTATTAACAAATACTATTCCATAAATCTGTCCCTGTTTTTAAATTTTAATAAAAACTAGAAATGTTGTCACATAAAAAATTTTAAAACATAAAAATATATGGATGCTCTTAGGATGATAGGATTTTTATATTTTGTTTTAAAATACTTTGAATTTGCTAATGGTACTATAATTGGGCTTAAACACTCTTACATTCTCCCAATTTTAGAGAAGAATGATGTATATCCTCACCGAATCATAAATAAAATGGGTATAATGATCTATTTATGACGGAAATATTTATTAAGTACCAGCTATGTCTTACTGGGCAAGGTATCGGTGAAGCTAGAAAAAGGAATGAGTTATCAAGTCAATCCTGTGATTAGCGTCGTGACGAAATGTGGTGGGCCTTCAATTACTTTTAATTAGATGAACAAATTCTGCTCTCAGAAGGAATTTGTAATTGGTAGTAGAAGTAATATGTGGACACAAATAAATGTAAGTTAGAAAATGGAACATATCCTAAAGAAGGTAGAGATGAGGGCAATTTATACTTTTATATTTTTCTTTAAAAAAAATTACGGTACACTTAACACAAGATCTACCCTCTTCACAAAACATTTAAGTGTACAACACAGTATCGTTTACTCTAGGCACAATGTTATATAGCAGATATCTAAAACTTAATCATCTTGCAAACTGAAATTTTTCAACCATTGAATAATAACTCCCTTGCTCCCTCACCCCTGGTAACCACCATTCTACTCTCTGCTTCTGCATTTGACCATTTTATATTCCTCATGTGAGTGGCATCATGCAGTATTTGACTTCTGTGAGCGCTTTCTTTCATCTAGCATGACGTCCTCAAAGTTTGTCTGTGTTGTTGCATATTGCAAGATTTCTTTCTTTTTTAAAGGCTGAATAATGTTCCATCTCATGTCTAGATCACATTTTCTTTATCCCTTCGTCTGTCACTGGACATTTAGGTTGTTGTCACCTCTTGGTTGTGGTGAATACCTCTGCAATGAACATGGGGGTGGAACTACCTCTTCCGGATCCTAATTCCTTGGAATAAATAGAGGTGAGATTGTTAGATCACACAGTATTTCTGTTTTTGATTTTTTGAAGAACAGAAAGGTTATATTTTGAGCTGGGAGGACGAGAGAAAATGTCAAAGGAAATTTGACTTCTGCGTTTGGCCTTAAGGGAAAAAAGACAAGAATTTGGATAAAAATAAATCAGGAAGAAAAAAAGTGCATTCTCAGTATGATAATACCAGTTGACAATTACTGGTATCCTCCTGTGTGCTAGGCACTTTGCTAAGTGTTTTGTACACTTAAATCTTGTCATTCTCACAGTTCCCCCTGTTAGAATCCCCTTATTACACTCAAGAGGCATAGAGAGGGTCTATGCCTTACCCAACATGATGGCTTATATTGGCTGAGTTTGGAAAACCAGCTCTTCCTCTGTAGTGGAGCAAGGCATGGGGACTGAGAGGAGCCTGGGAGTAGACCCACAGTGGAATTTGACAGCAGTCTGGAAGGTGTAATCAGTAACAGAAGGGAATGCCCAGAAAGGCAAGGAGCACCAAGGCACTAGAGAGCTTGGAATACCATGCTCAGTAACTTGGTCATGTTTTAGAAACCCCAGTAGGCATCAAATTTCAGTTTTGCAAGAGGAAAACTTGGTTGTGTTTTTAGCACAGGAATGCCTTGATTAGGACTATTTCATTTGTTTAGTTTTTGTTTTTTCCTCAAAAATTAGGATTAAGGAGGAGAATGTAGGTGTTGAATATGGGGAATAAGCATAATGTCTGGGCAGATGAGAGCTAAGAGGGCCACTGAGAGGATGAAGGTGACCCTTGGGAGATGGTGGGAAGATGGGCGGTTTAGACCTGGTGACTGGCTGACATGAACGGGGATGGGTGCGGGAAGGGGCAGCCCAGGTGGCTTCGAGGTTTTTAGCCTGCATACGTGAGTGGGTAATGGTAGAATGGGAGGAAGAGAAATAAGTGGCAAGGGGAAAAAGAGATTTCAGCTTCAGATATTTTGAATCAGGGATTCCAAGGGCACTTTCAGGTAAAAGCGGAGAATTGCAAGGGCATTGCTCGGTAAAAAGGTGTAAAGACTGAAAGTCTGAAGAGTCTGGAGGGGCTGTGACGTCAGACCTGAGTGGACGAGCTTACTTGGGAGAAGACTTTTTAAAATAGTCAGTTTTTAAAGAATTTATAACAGTAAAGAGACTTCACACCGAATAAACCAAACATATATCTTTGATTATGAAGTTCAAACACCACTGAACCAAGATTTTGCTCAGTCTTTTTTCTTCATTTTTTAAAGGGATTTTTACATTTAGGAGTTACATAAAAAATGGTTCAGGAATGTTTGGACTCGAGGCTTAAAGGAATGACTGTGGGAATCTGCGTCTGTTACAGAAAAAGCCGTGACTGTGACCCACTCTAAACTCATCATGATTTCAATTTACAAACAGGAGGCTAAACTATTCCTGTTAGTAGGTGACTTTTAAACCACCAACTGACTCTTTCCTGAGCAAAAAGTTTTGAAAATTTCAGCATTTTGTAAGCTGAAAGAAAAATCTAGATAAGCATCTCTGTCTAGAATCTAAGGTAAAATCTTAAACTCGAGGAGAAAGTGTGACTAAATTTGCAGAAATGATAATAACAATAAAGGTAATAATACAAATATATTAACAGTAGAGTCTAAATTTCTAAACACAACAATAGAATAAGTGAGGCGAATAATATGTTGACCAGTTTGATGTGAACATTCTAGATTGTATATCGAGTCAGCACATTGTACCCCATAAATGCAGAAATGTACACAGTTATGATCTAATAAAAATTAAAATTTAATTAATAAAAATGATTTTGCTAAAATTAAATAAAAATGTTACCAAAATTAAGTGAACATTAATGTTACTAAAATTAAATAAAAACCAATGTTACTAAAATTAAATAGAAATTAATAAAAGTAAATTTAATAAAAATTAATAAAAGTAAATGTTATTGAATTTTAACAATCAACGTTATTAAAATTAAAGACTTTAAAAAAAGGTAATAATAGTAATAACAGCAGCAATTCCTAAAATTAATAATCTGTTAGGTCTACTTTGACGCCTTTTAAGAAGTGTCTTTGTAAAAATCGTCTTTGTATCTTTAAAGTTATGGCAGTCCTCGGAACAGGCTCCTTAGAAGGAAGTCTTTTTATTTTCCTGTTTCCATACGCAGTTCCTTTTTGAAACATGAGTTAGTCGCAATATTACTTGGGAGGAAAAAAAGCCCCAAATGACTCCTTTGTGTATCCGTTACTCCCCAAACAGCTAGTCAGTCTTTGTCTCTTCGCTCAAAACGTGCCTCTTAGGATACCCTCGAAGAGGGGCCCTGAACCCCAGATCAAGCAGGCGCTTAAGCTTGCGTGTAAAATTGTGAGTGAGGTGTGTGCATTTTTTCTGGACACTGACCTTCGCTTTCACAACAGTATATGCAGACTCAAGAGGCTCAGACCTTGTCTCCTGGGAATTTTTTTTATTTTTTATTTTGTTTTGGAGGCAGAGTCTCATTCTGTTGTCCCAGCCTAAAGCGTTGTGGTGTCATCATAGCTCACAGCAACCTCAAGCTCCTGGGCTCAAGTGATTCTCCTGCCTTAGCCTCCTGAGTAACTGGGACGACAGGCGCCCTCCACAACACCCAGCTAACTTTTCTAATTTTAGTAGAGACGGACAACCAGAGTCTTGCTCTTGTCCAGGCTGGTGTCTAACTACTGAGCTCAAAGGAAGCTCCTGCCTTATCCTCCCACAGTGCTGGGATTATAGGCATGAGCCGCCGTGCTCAGCCTCTCCTGGGATCTTTTTAGTTTCTGGGACTGCAGATCTGAGCATGGTGCGTTGTGTTGGGTGAGTCTCCATGCTGATATTAGACTTAGGAAACATTTGTTCTGGTTCTGGCCCTACTCTGAAGTTGCATTAACTTCAAACAAGTTCCTTCTCCTTTTTTGGCCTCACTTTGCTCATCATTTGAATGGGAGGAGTGTCTCTTTGATTTGGAGAGACTAGACTAGTTATGGTGGGACAAAATAGGGAATAAATGCACTTTGAATAACAAAAAGCACCTTAATGAACCAGGTATGGCTCTGGGCTCAGTGCTTTTGTGTTGCTTCCTTTATATTTTCTTCCTCTGCTTCTTTCCTTTTTGGGAGGCTGCTGTTCTCCTCTATTCTGCATTCTCCGCTCTTTTCCCACGATTGGGTGATGCAGTAGAGACAGAAAAAAAGAAAGGTTGCTGATTACGCAAGGGGTCACTTGAAGAGCTTGCTTCTAAGAGGGAAATATTAACATTGGCTTTCAAGGAGTGCTTTATAGCTTTGCAAGGCACTTTGTATTAACTACCATAATTCTTCATCACAACAGACCAGACGGAAGTTTTCACCACACTCATTTTATTTGGAGTCCCCTTGCTTTTTCTTTCTTTTTTCTTTTTTTTTGTAGACAAGAGTCTCACTCTGTTGCACTAGGTAGAGTGCTGTGGCATCATAACTCAAAGCAACCTTAAACTCCTGGGCTCAAGCAATCCTCTTGCCTCAGCCTCCCGAGGTGCTGGGACCTCAGGTGCCCTCCACAATGCTCTGCTAATTTTTCTATTTTTAGTAGAGATGGAATCTAGCCCTTGCTCAAGCTGGTCTCAAACTCCTGACACACTCATTTTGTTTGGAAACTGAGGCACAGAGAGATCAGCAGTCCCAAATCCCTTGAGACATCTGGGGGTAGTACTAGGGCTGGCACCTAAGTCTTCTTCTGACACTGAGTGCCAGGGCTTTGCCCTCATTCCTTGGGACACGTCTTGGATGGCAGATACGGAATAAATCTGGAGAGGATTACTTGGTCCCACAGCAAGAAGGTATGCATCAGCACGTGATGGAACACCCCTTTTCTTTCTACCATATCCAAGAAGAACTGTCTTCCATCATGCCTGTTTTCAGATGGATTTTGACCCTGTAGCTAAGTCTTTTTCTCACTGCTGACTCTGCTCACTCTCCTTCAACTTGATTCATTTGGGCCCCAACTGGCCCTGCTTGAGGAAAGGCCCATCTGGGAGTGCTCAATACATTCCCCTGTCAAGCAGGGGAAAGAGCTGCACTTGCAGAATGAGGAAACTTCCAAGAGGGCTCGGGCCAAAAGTCAATTTGCAACTTCGAGAGCAGCACTTGATCTGGACACTGACATAACATGCCTGTTGCTTATTACAATACTTCACACATGCTGCTACATTTATCTTTACTCTGGCCCATAGCAATGAATTCTCTAACTCAGTGTACTGCTTATGTTTTCAGCTAGTCTTTCAATGTCCAAGCATTTCACATACATTTATCGAGCCCCTACTGTGTGCCAAGTGCTGTAGGAAATAAAAAGATAAAATTGGAAGGCACTTGCTTCAATGCACCTCTGGAGAGGATTGTGCTCAGTGGATTAGGGCTGCAGAGAGGAGAGACTGAGTTGCCAGACTTAAAACATGAGCTCCGATGAGAAGATGTTCCACATCATGTCATCAGGAAAATGCAAATTAAAAGAATGAGAAGACAACACTGCACATCTCTTAGAATGGCCCAAATCCAGACCACTGACACCACCAAACGCTGATGAGGACGTGGAGCAATGGGAACTCTCATTATTTACTAGTGGGAATGTAAAAGGGTACAGCCTCTTTGGAAGATAGTTTGGCTGTTTGTTACAAAACTAAAAATACTCTTAACATGGGAGGCAGCAGTGGTACTTCTTGGAGTTGAAAACTTTGCCTACACAAAAACCTGCAGGTAGATTTCTATGCAGCTTCATTCATAACTGCCAAACTTAGAAGCAACCAGGATAGACTTCAGTAGGTGAGTAGATAAATAAACTAGGACTTCACCTAATCTGCAAAATGCAAGGGTACGTGTCAAAACTATTAGGAGTATAAATGTCTTATCACAACAAAGAAGTCAGTCAAGTGAAGGTTATGTTAACTAGCTTGATTTAAACATTCCAGATTGTATATAAAATCAGCACATTGTACCCCATAAATGCATTGATATACACAATTATGATTTAATTAAAAAATAAACTAGGACATCAGACAAGGGAGTATTACTAAGCGATAAAAAGAAATGAGCTATTGAGCCATGAAAAGACATGGATGAAACTTAAATGCATATTTCCTAAGTGAACAAAACCTATCTGAAAAGGTAGCATGCTATATGATTCCAACTAGATGACACTCTGGAAATGGCAACATGATAGACACACAAAAAGATGAATGGATGCCAGGAAATAAGGGTCAGGAAGGGATGAATAGGTAGGGCACAGATGATTTTTTTTACAGTAAAAGAAATCTGTATGACACTGTAATAGTGGGTGCATGTCATCATTTCTGCAAACTCCTAGAATACACAATTCCAAGAGCGAACCCTTACATGGACTATGGACTCCGGGTGATTAGTATGTGTTTCTGTGGGGTCATCCACTGTAACACATGGACCTCTCTGCTGGGGGATCTTGCGTTGGAGGAGGCTGTGCATGTGTGTGGGCAGGGAGTACATGAAATATCTCTGTACCTTCTGTACAATTTTTCTGTGAATCCAAAACTGCTCTAAAAAATAAAGTCTACTAAAAAAATAAATGAAAAAGCTCCAAAGAGCAGAGATCTTGTCTACCTTGTTCA
Source organism: Perodicticus potto (assembly GCA_963574655.1). NCBI lineage: Eukaryota > Metazoa > Chordata > Mammalia > Primates > Lorisidae > Perodicticus > Perodicticus potto. The sequence goes on from CAUYRH010104238.1 coordinate 36,754, forward strand.
CCGCTAGATTCCCAGCCTCTAGCCTGGCGTGATGCTCCATAAATATTTCTTGACTGAATGACTGAATAACCTGTGCCTGAATTAAGAAGGTTTCCTAGAGAATGTGAGATTTGAGTAAGCTTGATGATGAGTCGTGCCTCCCTAGGCAGAGAAATATAGGCACAGTGTGACTATTACAGGCAAAGAGAATAATTCAATAAAAGCACAAAAGCATGGAAATGAATGAACTGCTTGGGGAACTTCAAATGATCCACTGTCACTTCAGCATGCATTTTTCAAGACAAAGCATTGGCTGGTGTCAGGATAAGAAGTCATTATAATGACCCCCATGTTACAGAAGAGGAGCCTGAGGCTCATGGGAGTTAGGTGACTCCCCAGAGACCAGACCCCTTCTCTATGCAGGGCATTTTACTGAGCACCTTTGTGCATTATCTCACAGTATTAGTATACTAATTACATATAGTATTTATACATATGTATAGTATTTATTTATGTATAAATACTGTATGTATTTAAATACATATAGTAAGTTTATTGGATGGCTACTATTGTTTTTCTAATTTGGTGGATAAAGATAGAAAGACTTAGGGAAGTTAAATGATTTTCCCAGGACTTTCAAGATGGTAGACTGAATACACACAATGGCCTCCCCTTCCTGATCTAAATTCTTAGAAGTTAAAGAAAACATTTTGAGGATTCTCCATACTTCTTTCCAAAGAGACTGCATTAGTTTGCAGGCCCCAAAATCCCACTACTAGATGTCTATCTTCTTCTTAACCTATCTATCTAGAAGAAAAAAAATTTTTTTATCATAAGGACATTTGCACTAGACTATTTATCGCAGCTCAATTTATAATTGCAAGGACATGGAAACAACCTAAATGCTTATCAATTCAGGAATGGATCAACAAATTGTGGTATATGCATACCATGGAATATTATTCAGCCATACACAAAGATGGTGACTTCTCATCTTTTGCAATATACTGGATGGAGTTGAACTACATTCTTTTTAGTAAAGTATCACAAGAATGGAAAAGCAATTATCCAATGTACTCAATACTAACACGAAGCCAGTGGCCAATCTCATACATGTGCACATAGGAGAAAAATTCATTTCAATTCAAGCTGGGGGAGAAGGATAATGAGGGAGGGGGGGAGGTGGGTTACTCTCACTGAATGGGCATGGTGTGGGGGGTTGGCACACCTTTTGAGTGTGGGACATAACCAGAAGAGAGACTATACCTGACAAAATCAAAATTTTGACCTGGTTGCTTGTACCCTCACATTAACCTGAAATAAATTTACTTTTCAATTAGTAATGAAAAGAAAAATATTTCCCAGAAGGAGGAGGAGGAATAGCAACACTGAAAAATAAGGAGGAAAATCCCAATGGACTAGAAGAAATGTTAAGAAATATCTGCAAGAAAGCAGCAGGCTTTAGGCTGAAGAGTAAGACTCTTTGGTTCAGTTCCTGGGTGAGGGTGGGGAGTGACACTGGGAACGGGTTACCCATGAGAGTGGTGGGCACCCTGAAGGAGGCTCCAGGCATGCTGAGGAACAGCTGACCTCTGCACAGGTGTGGCTGGAGGATAGGGTGTGCCCCAGGCTGCATCAGGAACGTGGGCAGTTGGTCAGAGACACACAGAACAGGGAGCACATGGCAGGCCCCTTCCTCTTCCATCAGTTCTGGAGGTTCGATGACTGGCGATGTGTCCCCTCCCCACCATGATTTCACTGAAAAAGATCTGGAGTGGGAGTTTCAGCGGCATGCCCTCCCCCTGCCTGAGCAGTCTGTGCACATAGGGCCAATTGTCTGAAAGCAGAGATGAGCCCACAATTAAGAATTACTGATGAGATGTCTGTACCAGAATGTTTACTGTAGCCCAGTTCATAATTGCTAAGTCATGGAAGAAGCCCAAGCGCCCATTGATCCATGAATGGATTAATAAACTGTGGTACATGTATACCACGGAATATTATGCAGCCTGAAAGAAAGATGGTGATTTTACCTGTTTCATATTTACATGGATGGAGCTGGAACACATTCTTCTTAGCAGAGTATCTCAAGAATGGAAGAAAAAGTATCCAATGTACTCAGCCCTACTTTGAAGCTAATTTATAGCTTTCACATAAAGGCTATAACCCAACTATAGCACAAGAATATGGGGAAAGGGGCAAGGGAGGGGAGGGGGAAGGATGGGTGGAGAGAGGGTAAATGATGGGATCACACTTACGGTGCATCTTAGAAGGGTACAGGTGAAACTTACTAAATGCAGAATACAAATGTTTTCATACAATAACCAAGAAAATCCCATGAAGGTTATGTTGAACAGTTGGATGAAAATATTTCAGATTGTATATGAAGTCAGCACATTCTACTCCATGATTGCACTATTGTACACAGATATGATTTAATAAACAATAAAAAATTTAAAAAACCCAAAGTACAAGAACCAAGAAGAAACTTACACCAAAGTACACTACAACAAAATTACTTAAATTAGAAATAACAAGAAAATCTTAAAAACAAAGTGGGAAAAATACACATTATATGCAAAGAAACAAAGACACATATGACAGCAGATTTCAAATTGGAAACATTGCAAGACAGAGCAATGGGGAAACTTCTTCAATGTATTGAAAGCGAAAACAAAGACAAAAGCAAAACAAAGTCATCAAGTGGGATTCTTTAACTATGAAAAATAATATTCAAAATTAAAGATGAGTTTAGTGGTTTCTCAAAAAGTTAAACATAATCACCAAGACCCAGATATTGCACTCCTAGGTATATTCTGGAAATAATTGAAAACAAGAGACTCAAACAGATACTTACACACCAGGGTTAATAGCTGCATTATTCAACACTGCCAAAATGTAGAAACAGCCCAAGTGCCCATGAACAGATGAATGGATAAACAAAATGTAGTATGCAATGGAATACAATTTAGCCATAGAAAATGAATAAAATTCTGATACATATTATGACAGTGATCAATCTTAAAAAATTATGATGAATGAAGTAAGTTAGACACAAAGAATAAATATTATATAATTCTACTAAAATGAAATGTCTAGAATTGGCAGCTTCATAGAGATAGAATTCCATTGGAGGTCACCCGAAAAATTTTGGACAAGATAGTGATGATAGTTGTGTAATATTATGAATGCAATTAATTCCAATTTATCTTAAAAGAGTAGAAGTGGAAATTTTTTTAGACATATCGATAACCACAACAAAAATTGTTTTAAAATATCAATGTTAAAAGAAATCTCTAAAAGTGATTAAAATATTTCTTGGAGAATAGCCTATATCAAAAAAGAAAACAACTAAATATCTGAAGGTGAGACAAAGACATTCTAAGACAAAGGCATTCAGTACAAAATCCGAACGAGTCCATCTCCAGAAAACCTTTACTTCAAGAATTGTTAAAGGAAGTCTTCCAGGCGGAAGGAAAATGATAACAGATAGAAATCTGAATCTAAACATGGAGCACCAAAAATGGCAAATATGTGGGAAAATATAATGATTTTATTATTATTTAAATCATTTAGAGAGATAACTCTTTAAAGAAAAAATTGATAACATGTTGTCGGGCTTATAACATATGTAGAAATAATGTTCGTATGACAATAATAGAACGAAATCTAAGAGGGGAGAAAGACACAAATACCAATTTGAAGTTCTCCTATGTGAAGTGAGATTATGTCATTTGAAAATACCCTATATAACAGATTTTAAAGATGTATACCAGAAACCCTGAGTCAATGAGAGAGAGATATAGGAATAATTAAAATTATATAAAGGGAGACCAAAAAGAAAAAAAGAAAAAAAGGACAATGAACTTAGAGACTGAAACAAGATGGCAGATTT
>CAUYRH010104239.1:0-23049 GCA_963574655.1 Perodicticus potto
TTATTGAGTCATAACTGTGTACAATAATTCAGTCTTGGAGTACAGTGTGCGGGCTTCCCATACAATCGGAGATATTTTTATCCACCTGATTAATGTAACATTCATGATATTTTCTCATTTACTATGTTAATTTGGTTTTACATAAAAGATTTTTGTCAGGCTGTAAGGACAAACAAAAATTAAGAAAAGGCTCAATTGTCACAGCTGGAAATAAAATACTGCTCTCCTTTTGGAAATAGCTCTTACCTTAGGAACCCTGATAGTGCGTCCTCCCTGTCTTTGGAATGTGCACAAATCCTTTTCAGAACTAGGCAGGTCTTTTGGCAGCTTTATGATGCAGGATCCTTTGGCAGTTAGCATGGAAAGCAGGGAGGCTGACCCTGGCCTGTAGGCTATTTTAGACTGGTTTAGGTGGGGCTGACCTGGGCGACCAGGGGATTGACGCTGATTAAGACTTTGTAGTTGGCTTTTTATCAAGACCTTGTAGGTGAGTATTTTGAGAACAGAATTAATAAAGACCCTGGGAGACCACCAAGCCACAGCTCATACACCTCCAAGTTGTGTGTGAAACCCAAAACTGTGCTTTTCACAGGGACTAACGTCACTAGGATGTGCCCGGCTGCTGTGTGCGTGGGAGTTGGTGATAAACTTCTTCTTTTTTTTTTTTTTTTGCTAAAGCACTTGCTCTTCTAGATTATTTCAGTTAGCGTCTCTAGCTAACACACCACTCTACTAGGACTTCATCCTCAAAGAGCAGGGAGCCATCTCTTTGAAAGGTGACAGTTATTCCCACACCCAAATCTCTGTGTGAGGGTGGAAGCTTCACTTCAGTGTCCTTGCTCTGAGTTGCAAAACTGCCTCCTGTCACTGGTAAGTTTGCATCTCCTGGGGAAAAAGCCAATTAGCTATACAGAACAAAGAATTATGTTTTCTGAATCTTGAAAGTACGATGTGATGTTGGTATTTGAATAGGGATGGCATTGAATCTGTAGATTGCTTTGGGAAGTACAGACACTTTCACAATGTTGATTCATCCCAGCATGAGCGTGGTTAGTTCTTCCATTTGTTCATATCTTCTGCTATTTCTTTTCTTAGGGTTTTGTAATTTTCATTATAAAGGTCCTTCACCTCTTTTGTTCCTAGGTATTTCATTTTATTTGAAGCTACTGTGAAGGGAATTAATTGTATCTTTGATCAGTTTCTCATCTTGGTTGTTATTGGCATATGCAAAAGTTACTGATTTGTGGACACTAATTTTACATCCTGAGACATTACTGTATTTTTGATGACTTCCAAGTCCTGTGGTTGAGTTTTTGGGGTTCTCTAAGAATAAGATCATATCATCAGCAATGAGGGAGAGTTTAACTTCCCCTGCCCACATTTGGAACTCCTTTACTACCTTCTCTTGCCTGATTGTATTGGCTAGAACTTCCAGCTCTATGTTGAATCATAGTGGCAATAGAGGACAACCTTGTCCAGTTCCAATTCCGAATGGGAAAGCTTTCAATTATACTTCATTCAGTATAATATTAGATGTAGGTTTGTCATAGATGGCGTCCATCAGTTTAAGAAATGTGCCACCTATGCTTTTATTCTTCAGAGTTCTAATTAGAAAAGAATGTGGAGTTTTATCGAATGCTTTTTCTGCACCTATTGAGAGAATCATACGGTCTTAGTTTTTGCTTCTGTTGATATGATGAATTACATTTATGGACTTGCATATCTTGCATATATTAAACTAGCCTCACATTAACCTGGATGGAGTTGAAACACATTCTTTTTAGTAAAGCATCACAAGAATGGAGAAGAAAGAATCCAATGTACTCAATTCTGATGTGAGGACAATTGATGCTAGTACGTGATGGGGGAAATGAGGGAGCAGACAGAGAGAGAAGGAATGGGGTGAGTGGGAAGTCATGGTGTGTGACACACCTTTTGGGGACAGGACACAATTATAAGAGGGACTTTATCTAACAATGCAAGCAGTGTAACTTGGTTCTTTGTACCTTCAATGATTCCCAACAATTAAAAAAAAAAAAGAAAATATTTTCTTTCTTACTAATTTTGCAGAGAAGATTTGGGGGTTCGGAGAATATTATATTTTTCCCAATAACTCTAGCAATTCATCTGTATTATGAGTTTCAGTTTCTGGATGTTATTCTGTCTGTGCACACAAATGATTGATTGATAATTTGCTAATTGGTAAAGAGGAAATTTGTGCTATATATAAAAACAAAAGAACAAATAATACAGATAACAGAACAATAGGTGCTACTGAGATTAGACAAAGATTGACTCCTAAAGACTTCTGAGAATTTGTTCCACAAAAGCCAAGAGTGACATGTATACATTCTGGAGATGGTGAACATTATGCACCTGCAAAAAACCCCAAAACAAACAACAACAAAAAAACTTGAGTTTTACAGTAAATACTTCTCCATCTGGAGGAATTTAAGAGGGCAAGCTCCCTGTCAGTTGCTCAAAAACACTATCCAAGTTCAATTTCTACTGACTTTGTTTCTCTCTCTCTCAGCCTGCCCCTCTTCTCAGACAAGGATCTTTCTCTTCTTATTTTGGTTCAGAGCCCAGGCAAGGTTGATTTAGTTTAATTGGCAAGGTTTATTTTCCTCTATAACATGCATTTATTTTGTTTCAATACCTAAATTGGCTTTTCTTTGAGACAATTTAAAATACATTAATTCTAGTTCTCCCATGGAAGAACTAAATATTTATAGTTATTTATTCAATGTTCAACTGTACCTATTGATAATGTGAAGTGTGCTTGGCTCTCAGAAAGTAATACGTTCATCTAACAACAAATATCGAGGATCCTTTCTTAGAAATAGGAATTGATGGCTAGGCACCCCATAGCTCAGTGAGTTGGGAAGCACCCACATGCACCGCAGCTGGCGGGTTTGAGCCTGGCCCCGGCCTGCTAAACAACAGTGACAACAGCAAACAAACAAACAAAAAAACAAAAAAATAGCCAGGCATTGTGGTGGGCACCTGGAGTCCCAGCTACTTGGGAGGCTGAGGCAGGAGAATCACTTGAGCCCAAGAGTTTGAGGTTGCTGTGAGCTGTGATATCACAGCACTCTACTGAGGGCAACATAATGAGACTCTATCTCAAAAAAAAAATGGAATAAAGAAAGAAAAAGAAATAGAACTTGATGACATTAATTTTTAATATGTTTATAAAGCTTCTTCTCACACAGGGGGGACAGCACTCCAGGTCACCATTTTAAATGTCACCCCATCATCTTCTTACCTCTAGGCAACTGCAATTCAAGATTCTGCATCAGACAGAAATTTATTGCTCTAGATATTCTATGTGAGAATATATTTCAGAGTACAGAAACAATCAAGAAAATATGGGAAATTGTGCAAGTTAAATACATTCAAACTTCATGATTATTGCATGAGGACTATTGGACACCATGTTACACATGCCTTTCAGGGTATATTCTTCATTACCAAAAGATCAAGAATAACTTTTACAGTATTGTGAATTTTGAGAGCAAACAAAGATAGTCCCCATTTACCTGGAAGACTAGGTATCAAAGAACCCAGAGTAAATTAAGTGAGTTATCACAAAATTTGTAAGTTACAATGTTTTGATGTTATAACTTATAAAACTGCAGTTCTGTTAATGGTGAACATTAAATTTTACATTAGAGTTACATGAAAATTATAGGGGAAATATGTGTGCATGCCTGTGTGTGCAGGTGTGTGTGTGTGTGTTGTACATGTGTGTATGTGTTTTAACCCATAATAATAATAAAAACAAAATCCTAGAGTACAAAACCAAGAACAAACTGCTAGCATGGCAGGTGTTGGGTGGGAGAGAAGGGATAATGTCCTCTCTATTACTAACAGTCTATTTCTCCAAACCACCCATTCATTCCCCTTTGTTTGCAGAGGGGTGGGGGACTTGGACTTTAATACTTGTGCAGGGAACAAACATAAATTCTTGGTCTTTACAAAGAAGCTATTAACTGGGACCCTCAAGAGGATAAATGATTGATTAAAAGATTAAACACAATACAGATTAAATTATGTAAACCTATCTGGGGGAGGAAGTTGCTTTCCTATATTTACCCAGTGAGCAAACACTTTTTGTAAAGGGTGTGCGAGCAATAATAATGTCTCTGTCCCAATTACTCAACTCTTGTCAACTTGTCCTCATACTTCAAGGCTGTGAGAGCAGATGCATAAATCAATGGGTGTGGCTCTGTTCCAATAAATGTTTATTTACAAAAACAGATACGGGTGAGGTTTTGCCCATGGGCTCTAGCTTGTTGTTCCTGTTGTAGATTAAGTTAAAGATGTTACCTGTGAATTAAAAACCCTTGGCCTTGAATTCTTCCATAGGGGAGGAAGATGAGTGAAATGAAGCTCAGCCCTCACTGTTGCAGTTGGTTTCGAGGTCATAACTTAGTGATTTTCATCTGGTGACATATGTCACCCGGGCATACCCGGAGAGGAGAGGATCTTACGTGTGCCGTGAAAATTTTTAAAGATCAGTAATTAAATTATTTTCAAAGGAAATTCAAAGCACAATAAGTATATTTTTATTTTTTAACTCTTGTTTTTGATCAACATTAAGTGTGCTGTGGATGTTTAACTATAGGTTCCAGTGTGCCCTGAGATTAAAAAAAAAAAAAGAAAAGGTTGCAAAACACTGCCACAACTAATACTCCTCATCACCTTCCTCTAGCACCCATTCTAGATTACACCTTTCCTCTTTTAGCACCTGCACTATTCATCCATGGGCTTGTCTTCAGGAGCGACCCAGACCCTCACACCTCACAGCTGGAGTTCCTGGTTATCACGCCCATGTGCAGGTGAGTGGATGAGGAAACTGCCAGAATAGGACCCAGGAGACCCTCTGAGCACCATTGCTATCCCACCTTGTCCCCTCGTGAGGCACCATCTGACCTCTCCTGGTGGCCAGAATCAGTTACTTCACAGCGTCCCATTGGCCTGCTGCCACAAGAAGTCCCACGTGAACAGTTAGAAGCTAGAATTTTATGTTAAACGAAATTCTTATTTTCCTCCTCTTCCTTGGGACAAATAGTATCTTTTTGAGAACCGGAATCACTATATCCCTGTAGCCTACATTTTCAGGGACAGGAGTATAAATCACCTGTGTGGTTCTTTGAAAGCAATGGTGAGTGCAACAAGTTCTACTACTACCACCTGGTTTACAGGAGAATGCATTCTGCGTAGGACAGGACAGCACACAATGGGTGTTATTTGAGATGTGCACTGTACCTTGAAGGATAATGCCGGATTCTCAGAGGGCATCATCTCCAAGGTGGCACCACTGCTGCATCTGAATGGGGCTGCTCCCTCTCTCTATTTGATGGCAACTTCAGAAAGGTGTAGGACCAACCCTTCCTGTGGTCATTATCATGGGAGGGGCCAGGGTTTCTGTTTAGCCTTTTCTATTTATAGTATTTGCTCAACTTGGTTTAAGAACCAGTGTGGGAGTTCAGGCAAACACTTTGTCCATTGTGATTATAAGATTTGATCTGGAGAAATGAAAACTTTGGGGTTGTTCTGACAGCCACCAGCAAAATTGGTGTTCCAGCAGCAGAGAGTTAGCAGTCCTGCCCTACTAGAAAACAAAGTGGAGCTGAATGTGGCTGTTTTAGAGTGCCTTTTACAGGATACTTATTATAGCTGGCAGATAGCTTCCAACCCACAACCAGAAAGTCCCTCCCATGAAAAACTTGTTTATACTAACAGATGCCCTTGTGGTTCTTGTCTGACCTGTGTCCAGTTTATACCCCTCTGATCGTCACTCTGCACTGACAGGCCAACCATATGTTCCCCAAGATTCCCAGGGAAACGTAGCCTGAAGCAGTCCCTAGTTCAGGTTCAAATTCATTATGTCATCAAAATGAGAAACAAGTTCAATGAGTATTACTTACAGACCCCTGGGGGAAAGGGTGTAATTAGTAGAAGGGCAGTTGTCCATCCACATGGATGTCTCGTGGGGCAGGAGTAGAGTCAGGCAGAGAGAGAGCCCATATGGCAACTAGCAGTATAGGGTCACTACAAAAGTTTCGAGACAGACTGTGTGGTGTCTGATATTTCACTTTCAAGAAACACAGTTGACAGTGTCCTTTCTAATTCATCTGCACCAGTTTCGACTCGTTCAGCTTACTGATGTTGCTGGGAGGCTGTATTGTTTCTATCTGCGCGGATGTTACATTTCTTGATTTTTGTGTTCTATCTGTGTGGATATTACATTTCTTGATTTTTGTGTATCTCACAACTTTTGTAATGATCCACATGTAAGAGAATTGGGTGTGGCTCACTTTAAGTTCGTGGGTAAGTGCTTGAATGGTACCTATAAAGAAAGGAAAAGCTGGGATGCCAGTCTGCTAGGTGGCAGAGCGGCCTCTCTAAGTTCTTATTGCATCACTGGCTTGAACCTTCAGGTGCAGGTACTGGGTCAAGGGTGACTGACCCCTGCTTCTGAAAAAAGAAAGTTAAACTTGTATTCAAAATGAATGCTGAGACAACATAAAAGTGTGAAAACTTGCTACATATACTAAAGATGCAAAGGACCCTTTGAGATGAACCAAAACATTACATGACCTTGAAGTACGCCTGGTTTAACACGACATTATGATTATACCTTAAGTACCTGAATTATCAGCATCGACTCAACTCTATGCTATATACTAAAAGTTTGTATTCTCCACAAAATTTATAATTTGAAATCCTAACACCTGAGGTGATGGGATTGGGAAGTGTAGGCTATGGGAGGTGAATCCTTCGAGCGAGAAGAATTCCCTTATAACTTCTACTGCCCTTGACTCTGACTGCTGTGAAAGATTAGGCAGCTTCAGTGAGCAAACACCTACCCTAGACACCAAACCCTGCTAATGCCTCAATCTGAGCTTTCTCAGCAGATACAAGTGTGAGAACTAAATTCTGGTTTCTTATAAGCCACCCAATCTCATGCTATTTTATCAGAGAACCCAAATGGACTATGGTAACTTGTATCTAATAACTTTCAAAAATCTAAGTGTTTTCTTTTTTCTTTTCAATTTCAGATTAATATGAAGGTACAAGTGTTTAGGTTACATTGCTTTCCATTCTAAGGTGAAGTTCAAGTTGTAGCTGAGCCCTTCACCCAGGGGGTGTGCCGAACACCCCCACATTGTGCACATTAGAAGAGAGCCCTCCAATTGTGCTCCCGCCTCCCGCCAATGTTTTCTCTTTTTTAACAGCAAATAGCCACCCCATAAAATATCCGTCTGGCCCTTTCTGCAAATCCTAGGGTAATAACTGCAGAAAGCCTTCCTGCAGTGCTGCACGGTCTTTCCTTACAAAGATTCAACCTCTCCTTTAGCCGCTGGCTTCCTTGTCTGAGAACAGGTTCACATGAGAGAACAGGTCATGGATATGTGAAATACGAGTGACCTTGGAAAGCCGTCAGCCTTCTGTTTAACCAGTCTTGATCTTTGTGTATCATATGTGGACTCCTTCTCTCTATATAAATGTAAAATAAATATCTACAGAACATATACATTCCATGTAGAAAGAAAAGTTCAAGAATGGATGAGCAGAAGGGTGAGGCAAGTTTGGTGTGTGTATGCTTGTGTGCAAATTCACATGTATGAAAGTACATATATGTGTGTATAAAGAGCATATTAAGAACCTATGTATGTATATGTACACCATAAGACAAACAAATAGAGATAAAGAGATACAGATATGGGTGGTAGAGATATAGATAAAGGTGTGTGTGTGTGTGTGTGTGTTTGATGAATACTGTGAATACCATGAATACTATATTCTCTAAACCAGCTCCCAGGATCCCGGTAGGTCAGGGCTTCCTTTCTGTCATTTAACCTTGCAACTCGTAATTGTCCTCACATTGTTTGAACAGTTAAATGCTTGCACAGGGCCCAACACATGCAAAATCCTGCCATCCTTGTTGCCACTGCAAAGCCCAATTCCTTAGCAGCATTTCCCATTGTCACCCCAGCCCACAGAAGCCAACCCCTGCTGAGCTTCTCTGTAATGTTGTGGCCCTCTGGTCAGAACATTTCCCACTGACTTGGTGAAAGGAATGCCCTCTACCCCCCCGGACTGAATATACTCAGCTGGGCAGATGTGGGTCCTGTCGAGGGCACTTATTCCAGCATGCAAACTTCTCTGCGCTTTTCAGCTCTTCTTCCAAGGTCCACAGCAGGTCTGGCACTATTCAGTGTGTGCCATCACTTATACATAGAAAGTCTTCTCTGTCTACTTAAGTAGTATACAGGGGGTGCCAAAATCTGTATTAAAATGGTAATACTCAAGTCACATTTGATTTCTGCAATTGCAAAGAGGGATCAAACACGACGTGTATTCATCTTTTGTTTCTCTGACATATTATTGCACTTTTAATTCAGTTCTTTTTTCTTAAGGAAAGGTCTTCTTATATATAAGCACCTTCTGTATTAAAATATTCTCATGGGTGTTGCCAGGAAGTTAAATTCTATATCACGTAAAATACCCCCATATGTTTCACTCAAAATATAAGAGAAATCCAAGTCTTGAAAATATGATGTTGGTACCTTAATAGGGATAGCATTAAATAGGGATGTGGAGAGAAGGGAACACTTTTACACTGCTGGTGGGACTGCAAACTGATACAACCTTTTTGGAAGGAAGTATGGACAACTCTCAAAGAACTCAAGCTAGACCTCCCATTTGATCCTGCAATTCCATTACTAGGCATCTACCCAGAAGGAAAAAAATCCTTTTATCATAAGGACACTTGCGCTAGACTGTTTATTGCAGCTCAATTCACAATCGCCAAAATGTGGAAACAACCTAAATGCCCACCAACCCAGGAATGGATTAACAAGCTATGGTATGTGTACACTATGGAATACTATTCAGCCATTTAAAAAAAATGGAGACTTTACAGCCTTTCTATTAACCTGGATGGAAGTGGAACACATTATTCTTAGTAAAGCATCATAAGAATGGAGAAGCATGAATCCCATGTACTCAAGTTTGATATGAGGACAATAATTAATGACAATTATTGACACAGTGGGGGTGAGGGAAGGGGACAGCAGAGAGAGAAAGAATGAGGGAGGGGTAGGGAAAGGAAGAGCAGAGAGAGGGAAGGAGTGAGGGGGGTGGGGTCTTGGTGTGTACCACACCTCTTGGGGGCAAAACACGATTGTAAGAGGGACTTTACCCAACAAATGCAAGCAGTGTAACATGGTTTCTTGTACCCTCAATGAATCCCCAACAATAAAAAAAAAAAAATCTCCCAACAAAAAAATGCCATCCAGATGGCTTCACACCAGAATTCTACTAAACCTTCAAAGAAGAGCTTATACTCATACTGCAGAAATTATTCCAAAAAATTGAGAAGGAAGGAATCTTCCTCAATATGTTTATGAAGCAAACATCACCCTGATACGAAAACCAGGAAAAGATCAAACTAAAAAGGAGAACTTCAGACCAATTTCACCAATGACTATAGATGCAAAATTCTCAATAGACTTCTAGCCAATAGATTACAGCTTATCATCAAAAAAGTAATACATCATGAGCAAGTAGGTTTCATCCCAGGGATGCAAGGGTGGTTTAACATATGCAAGTCCATAAATGTAATTCACCATATCAACAGAAGCAAAAACAAAGACCATATGATATTCTCAATAGATGCAGAAAAACTAATGGATAAAATTCAGTATCATTTCCTAATTAGAACACTTAAGAATATAGGCATAGGTGACACATTTCTTAAACTGATCAAAGCCATCTCTGACAAGGCTACAGCTAATATTACTGTTTGGACTAAAACTGAAAGCTTTTTCACTTAGAACTGGAACCAGACAAGGCTGTCTTCTAATGCCACTACTATTCAACATAATACTAGAAGTTCTAGCCAATATAATTAGGCAAGAGAAGGAAATAAAGGGCATCCAAATGGGAGCAGAGGAGGTCAAACTCTCGCTCTTTGCTGATGATATGATCTTATACTTAGAGAACCCCAAAGACTCAATCACAAGACTCCTGGAAGTAATCAAAAACTACAGTAATACCTCAGGATATAAAATCAATGTTCACAAATCAGTAGCCTTCTTATATGCCAATAACAGCCAACTTGAGAAGCTAATCAAGGACACAATTCCCTTCACAGTAGCTTCAATTAAAAAAAACAAAAACAAAAACGAAATACCTAGAAATATACATAACAAAAGAGGTGAAGGACCTCTATAAAGAAAATTACAAAATCCTAAGAAAAGAAACAGCAGAAGCTATTAACAAATGTAAGAACATACCAGGCTCATGGCCGGGAATAATCAACATTGTTAAAATGTCTATACTTTCCAAAGCAATCTATAGATTCAATGCAATCCCCATTAAAATACCAACATCATACTTTCAAGATTTGAAAAAAATAATTCTTCATTTTCTATGGAATCAGAAAAAAAACCGTAGAGCCAAGGCAATTCTCAGTGATAAAAATAAAGCCAGGGGCATCACCCTACCAGATTTTAGACTATACTATAGGGCCACAGTAATCAAAATAGCATGATAGTAGCATAAAAATAGAGACATAGACATTTGGAACCGAATAGAAAACTATGAGATGAAACTAACATCTTACAACCACCTGATCTTTGATAAACCAAACAAGAACATACACTGGGGAAAAGAATCCCTATTAAATAAATGGTGTTGGGAGAACTGGATAACCACACGTAAAAGAGTGAAACTGTACCCGCACCTCTCACCACTTACAAAAATTGATTCAAGATGGATAAAATACTTAAACCTAAGGCATGAAACATTAAAAATCCTTGAAGAAAGTGTGGAGAAAACACCTGAAGATATCCTCCAGGGGAAAGATTTTATGAAGAAGACTTCCATGGCAATTGCAAAAACAACAAAAACAAACAAATGGGACTTGATTAAACTGAATAGCTTCTGTACAGCTAAGGAGACAATAACCAAAGCAAATAGAACAACCTTCAGAATGGGAAAAGATATTTGCGTATTATGAATCGAACAAAAACTTGATAACTAGGATCTATAGAGAACTCAAATTGATCGACAAAAAGAGTCAACAATCCCATATATCATTTGGCAAGAGAAATGAACAGAACCTTCTCTAAGGAAGACAGATGAATGGCTAACAAACATATGAAAAAAAGGCTCATCATCCCTAATGATCAGAGAAATGCAAATCAAAACTACCCTGAGATAACACCTAACCCCAGTGAGAATGGCCCACATCACAAAGTCACAAAGCTGCAGATGCTGGCGTGGGTGTAGAGAGAAGGAAACACTTTTACACTACTGGTGGGACTGCAAACTAATACATCCTTTTTGGAAGGAAGTATGGAGAATCCTCAAAAAACTCAAATTAGACCTCCCATTTGATCCTGCAATCCCATTACTGGGCATTTACCCAGAGTGGGGAAAAAATCCTTTTACCATAACAACATTTGCACTAGACTTTTTTTTTTTTTTTTTGAGACAGCGTCTCACTTTGTTGCTCTCGGTAGAGTGCCGTGGCGTCACAGCTCACAGCAACCTCCAGTTCTTGGACTTAGGCGATTTTCTTGCCTCAGCCTCTCCAGTAGCTGGGACTACAGGTACCTGCTACAACGTCTGGCCATTTTTTGTTGCAGTTTGGCTGGGGCCAGGTTCAAACTTGCCACCTTTGGTATGTGGGGCCAGCACCCTACTCACTGAGCCAAAGGCACCACCCTGCACTAGACTTTTTATCACAGCTCAATTTACAATCACCCAAATGTGGAAACAACCTAAATGCCCACCAACCCAGGAATGGATTAACAAGCTGGGGTATATGTATACCACAGAATACTACTCAGTCATTGAAAGAGATGGAGACTTTACATCTTTTGTATTACCTAGATTGAGGTGGAATGCATTCTTCTTAGTAAAGCATCACAAGAATGGAGAAGCAGAATCCAATTTACTCAATTCTTTTTTTTTTTTTGAAACAGGGTCTCACTTTGTCATCTTCAGTACAGTACTGTGGCATCACAGCTCACAGCAACCTCAAACTCTTGGGCTTAAGCGATTCTCTTGCCTCAGCCTCCCATGTAGCTGGGACTACAGGCCCCCTCCACAGCATCCTGGCTATTTTTTGTTGTCATTGTTGGAGTTGTCATTGTTGTTTGGCAGGCCCAAGCTGATTCAAACCCACCAGTCCCGGTATATGTGGCTGGTGTCCTCTAACTGCTGTGCTACAGGTGTCAAGCTCAATTTACTCAATTCTAATATGAAGGTAGTAGATGATCTAATAAAAGGTGGGTAATTCACCATCTAATTCTAGGTGAATGAGGGAGCAGGAAGAGGGGAGGAATTTGGGGGAGGTCATGGTGTATGGCATCTTTTTGGGGCATGACACAATTATAAGAGGGACTTTACCTAACAAAGGCAATCAGTCAAACCTAATTCTTTGTACCCTCAATAAATCCCAAACAATTAAAAAAAAAATGCAAAAGCTCTGCTCTTGAGATATGGAGAAACTGAAATTGAACAGCTTTGTATTAAGTCTCCAGATCTGAGCTAAGTATAGTGGTAGGCACCTATAGCCCCAGCTGCTTGGGAGTCTGAGGTGGGAGGATCTCTTGAGCCCAGGACTTTGAGTCCAGCCTGGGCAATGTAGCAACCCCCTATATCTTAAATAAAGTTCCTAAATCCTTCTCTAATGGCAATCTGCTATCATCCTGATTTAAGCAGAAACTGTTGCCTACCATTACATAATGATGCTGGAAACTTTCCCAAGATATGTCATCAAATAAAAGCAAAAGAAAAAAAGGCAAAATGATATAGTCCCATAAAAGTAAAAATAGTCAGAAAAATATGACCCCCTCAAAAAAAAGAAAAAACAGAAAAGAAAAAAAGATGATGCAAATAAAGAACACAAAATTTCTTGGCAGCAGATAGGATTGTGAATAACAAATTCTAATTATTTCTTCAAATCTACAAAAATTATGAAATCTTCATTTGAGTTCCCTAACTGGCCCAAAGGAACAAGTAAAGCATTAGAATCAAATCTGCTCCTTTTATCATGCTGAGAGGTCTGAAGCAGGACAGTTTGTAGATAAATATTCTCTTGCCTACAGAAACAAAGGATGTGGTATAATCCCTTTGCTTACCTGGTTGATGGTGTCAAGAAGATAGATACTATATTCATTCCAGCTCACTACCCAGCCTTCTTGAAAGAAACAGGAAACCAGCCCCAGGTGCTTCTCAGGTAAGGTGCAACCTCCCTTGTCCGAGGATTCCAAACGTGGGTACAGTTCAAAAGGCTTGACTCCTCCAGCAAAAACATCTTTTAAGATAAATGTGGCTTGAACAGTTCCATGGACATCAGCCTTCCATAGCCGGAGCCCAGGTCTTGATGCATACAAGGTTAGATCACTTTGCTTACAGAGTCCTGGTATAAAACAAGCACCAAATTTTCCAGTACTAAAATTAGAAGAAAGAAAGAAAGAAAGAAAGAAACAGATGTGGTATGATTTAAAGTAATACAGTTGTCAACTCCGATATTAATTACAATAATTTTTTTGCTAAACCTAGGAATTAATTTTTCCTCTTTTCTACTATTTGATTTTTTGATACTTAAACCCCACTGTCACCACTGTACCCAGAGGCCTTCCCTCACACACCTTCACAAGTATATGGCCCACTGAGCACACGCTCTGGTTCCATGAGGACCATTCGCTGAGTACCCATAGTAAAGTGCTACATCTGGCATTTTATTGCCGCTCTCCTGGGTAATCCTTAGGACACGTACATGCGGGCAAGTATAGTCATGTGCTGCCTAAAGATGTTTTTGTCAAGGACAAACTGCATATACATGTACAATGGTGGTGCCACAATCTCATAATACCGTTATTTTTACTGTAGCTTCTCCACTTTTAGATGCATAAATACTTACCATTGTGCTACAACTGCCTACAGCATTCAGTATGCCGTGCAGGTTGATAGCCTGGGAGCACACAGCCTAGGTGTGTAGGAGGCTCTACTATTTAGGTTTGAGCAAATCCACTCTGTTGAGTTCACACAATGGTGAAATTACCTCATGATGCATTTCTCAGAACCTATCGTGGTCATTAAGGTGCATGACTATATTACAACTTTCATTTCAGAGCAGAGGAAACTAAGGAAGAAGGTGATAATTCCAGGTCTGTTCATCGTCTCCCTGCTCTGAAGTTCTATTTCTTCTGACATCTGATTGCTGTATTCACTCCAGCGTCCTGATAAAATGAGGTTCACGTCTAGAGTCATAGCAACCCATCTATTTTGTTGTCCATTCAGAATTTCTTTAAAACCATCAAAGTTTCTGACTTCCCTTCCAGTTCCCAAGTTGGATTTTTTTTTCTTTTTTAAATTATGAAATATCTGATGCAACCAAAGAATGTTACTGAGAGGGTCAGGTTCATTTAAAAATGTTCTGAGAGAAGCCAACACATTGTATCCCTTGATTGCACTATTATACACAGCTATGATTTAATAATAAAGACAATAAAAAAAATGTTCTGAGAAATGTGTCTTTAGACAACTTCATCCTTTTGTGAACATCACTAACCTGGATGGTGGAGCCTACTACATATCTAGGTTGTATGGTACAGCCCACTGTTCCTTGGCTACAAACCTATATACAGAATGTAACTGTACTGAGTACTGTAGCCAACTGTACACTGTAGGAGGCATTTATGTATCTAAACATGTTTTAATATAGAAAAGGTAATGACACATGGTGCTGCAACATTACAACAGCAACAGACATTTTTCAGCTCCATTATAATCTATGCATAACAAAAAAATAGCCAGGTGTTGTGGCAGGCGCCTGTAGTCCCAGCTACTTGGGAAGTTGAGGCAAGAGAATCGCTTAAGCCCAGGAGTTCGAGGTTGCTGTGAACTGTAACGCCATGGCACTCTGCCCAGGGCGACATAGTGAGACTGCCTCAAAAAAAAAAAAAAAAAAAAAAAGCAGAAGTGAAGCACAAAAAGCAAAACCTGTAACACTCTAAGCTTCCACAAACACTCAACTGCCCTGAATAAGACTGCAGGCAGCTTTGCCTATGTTACCATTACATGCTTGATGCAATGTGTGTCGTGCCTCTTTTTTAACTCTCCCTGCACACAGCAGCACACCTAACCCTTCCGAGGACCACCCCTATTGGCTCACCCCACACAGTCATGCACATAGTTATTTGAAGGGTTTCTTTGCATGTCAGCATCTCACTAGCTCTCTGTGACACCTCAGTAACTAAATCCCTCTGCATAGGGTCAAAGAGTATCATTTATCAAATTCAGCTTTTTTTTTTCTTGAGACAGAGTCTCATTATGTCACCCTCAGTAGTGTCATGGTGTCACAGCTCACAGCAACCTCAAACTCTTGGGCCTTGATTCTCTTTCCTCAGCCTTCCGAGTAGCCGGGACTACAGGCACCCACCACAACGCCCAGCTACTTTTTTATTTGGTTGCAGTTGTCATTGTTGTTTAGCAAGTCTGGGCTGGGCTCAAACCCACCAGCTTCAGTGTATGTGGCCAGTGTCCTACTCACTGAGTTACGGGCGCTGAGTCTCAAATTCAGCTTTGAAACATAGACCTTAGGTCTTAGGTCTAACCAAGAATGTTTTGACTTTGTAGATCTTTCATGGACAACTGTATAATCAGCATTGTGTTTGATTACTGCCTTTGATGGATTTGTCCTAGAGAAGTCGGACCTAAAGGAATTGTAGCAAGGCAGCCCATAATCTCCTCTTCCTCCCTTTTCTGTCAAATCAATTTCTTTGGGGGATCCAATTTTTAGATGTGTTCTCCGATTTATAGGACTTCTTTAAAATCTCTCGTTGCTTCTACTTTGGTTTTGCTCACCTTGTATTACTAAAGCACTCATTTTAACAAACATTTGCATTCCTACATGCTGAGACACCATGCTTGGTGCTTTGGATAACAGAAAGGATAAGATAAGGTCCTCACCTTGTCTCCCAGCACAGTGAGGTGAATGTGTATATGAACAATTACAACAGCATCTGGGAAGTGGCACTTCTGAGGTGCAAAAAGGTACTCAAGGAATTCAGACCAATGTGAAACACTGGACAGAGTGCGGGAAGAAGGTGAGACCTTGAACATAAGTGAGCTGTTGCAGTAGGGTCCTGGAGTGACTGGTGAGTTGGGAGAAAGCAGTTGAGCTGGAAAGAACCTGCTAGAACCAGGTGTAAATTGTCTTAGACCCCAACTCAGCCACAGTCTACTGGCAGTGTGATTCTGTAGCATTTCCTGATGTCATGTTGAATTTGACATTAAAACTCCAACTTTTAAGGTCTAAGCTTTGCAGTATTATAAAATCATAAAAAAAAAGATTCTTAATTTTGGTGGAGAATATTTCCAGAAAAACCACTGATGATTTAAGAGAGTACTTTAAAGCCAGGCACAGTGATGCACACCTGTGGTCCCAGCTCCTCGGGAAGTAAGGCAGGAGGATAGCTTGAGGTCAGGAGTTTGAGGCCAGCCTGGGCAACATAATGAGACCCTATCTCGAAAAACAAAATCAAAAAATATTTACCTCCCTTTACAGGCCACATTAATGTGAAACAAGTGTTTTCTGGTTCACAAATTCTAGCCATCATGTAGTGTTTTCTAATTTTGTGCATAGTATATGGTGTATTCAGAGGCTAAAATGGGAGCATGACAGTCTATGAAGGGTGAGTAGAAGGATCCAAAGCCCTGACGTTGATCTCAACAGTCAGATGCCCACAGACGAGCAAAATGGACATGGCGACAGTGATACTGTTCCAGAACCTGGTACTGGCTCTGACACGGGCACAGGCTCCACGAGTATAATACTGACTGCAATGTGTAAAGCGCTGTTGCCACAGAGGACTTTCCTGAGGATCAGATTTCAGGAGACTCAGTCATGGGTATGGAGAGACATCTGACACACGAAATAATACAACACAAATACAGAGGAGAACAAAGAGAGCAGCCTTATAATTCACAGTTGGGGATGACTCATGTGTAAGGTAACTGTTTTTTTTTTGTAGAGACAGAGTCTCACTTTATCGCCCTTGGTAAAGTGCTGTGGCGTCACTCAGCTCACAGCAACTTCCAACTCCTGGGCTTAGGTGATTCTCTTGTCTCAGCCTCCCGAGTAGCTGGGACTACAGGTGCCCGCCACAACGCCCGGCTATTTTTCTGTTTTGCAGTTCGGCCGAGGCCGGGTTTGAACCTGCCACCTTTGGTATATGGAGCCGGAGCCCTACTCGATGAGCCACAGGTGCCACCAGGTAACAAGTTTTTATTTTTTATTTATTATTATTTTTTTTTGAGACAGAGCCTCAAGCTGTCACCCTGGATAGAGTGCTGTGGCTTCACAGCTCACAGCAACCTCCAACTCATGGGCTCAAGCGAGTCTCCTGCCTCCACCTCCCAAGTAGCTGGGACTACAGGCGCCCGCCACAACGCCCGGACATTTTTTAGTTGCAGCCGACATTGTTGTTTGGCGGGCCTGGGCTGGATTCGAACCTGCCAGCTCAAGTGTACGATGGCTGGCGCCTTAGCCGATTGAGCCAGAGGTGCCGAGCCATGGTAACAAGTTTTTAAATCTCTCTCTTTACCCTCTGCCTTCCAAAAACACAATAAAGCAAGACACTGACAGATGAACTGGGACAAAATGCTAGGCAGAAGAGTAGGATATCACAGACGGAAAGTCAGAGCTAAGTTCTGCAGAGCCACTGTGTCTGAGCTACAACCCTCACTTGAGTTCTCTAGGGGCCCATGGGAAGATTACTATTATAAAAAGGCCAGATTATTGATGGACTTAAGAAAGTATTCAGTATGGAAAACAGAAGCTGAAGGGCAGGTGTAAGAGTCTTTCAAACACTAAAGGGCTTCCATGCAGATAAGAGAATAAACTTCCACTGTGTCACTATAAAGCATAGTACACAGAGTAACGAGTTGCGAGCATGACCATAGCAGCGGGCTCCACCCATCTGGCCTACCCAGTGGCCTGTCACGGGTGGCACCACCGGCCTCAGGCTCTAATCCATGCCTGCCAATCTCAGCAAGTTTCCAAGCTGCCTGCTCTCACTCTCCCCCAGGGCCGGACTCAAACTCTCTCTGTGTTTCCTTCCATCAGCTGTCCTGCCAGGATTCTTGGTAAGCAACAGTGCCCTTTACTGGAAGACACAAAATAGGAAATCCTCCAATTCCCATCTGCCAATCTACAACCAATGTACACTGGTGCCACCCTCTATTCACCCTATCCCCATCTTGACTCCTCATTCCCTCTTCTCAGGATAAGGGGAATAAGCAGCTCTACCACTCTATTTATCCACTTCCTCAGCCTGTCCCCATGAAAGCTGGCTGCAGAATTCTGCAGGCATGATTTATGAGCTGGGTGGGGACAACGCTTTACAGGTCACCCATGGATTCCATCTGCCTTCTTCCATCTAGCTGCTATGGCGGGTGGACTTCTCTTTGCTGCCTTCCCTCCAGGTAGCTGGTTAAAGAAGGAGCAATCTGAAGTGGAACCCTCCCTTTCTTGGCTAACCCACTCACCCTGCAGGCTCCATGCTTTAGGAGACCTAGGCAGTCTCCTCTGATCCCTCGGCTAGAGAGAAGACTGTTTAAACTCATACAGCACCCTCTATGTTGGTCCATAGACAGCTAACACAATTGTTAACAAGTGTTTGTCTACATTTCAATTTCCACAGTAGAGGGCTCAGATCTGCCGTGTTCACTGCATCATCCCCAAGCCTGCCACAGTCCACAGAGACACCTGACAAACACTCACTGAGTGTCATGCCCCTGACTCTTTCCTAAGACTGTGAGGAGGGGGTGCCTGTACGAGGAGGCAAGAAGCATTTAAAAATCTGTATACTTTCTTTTAAAATGTTCTCAGTACATAGTTCCAAGAAGAATCCATAAAGATCTAATACAAAAGACCAGATCTCCCAGGCTCCTCCACAGATTGGAGCACCCTCGGAGGCAGAGTAGCTTCACCTGCAGGGTCCTGTAGCTCCTCAGTCCAAAAAACTTAACACTTCCCATCTGACGCTGAGAGGAGGAATCCAAGACAGGCACAGGACCCTTAGAAACCCTGGGCTTAGACTGTCATGGGCCTGCAACTGGAAAATGGACAATCTAAGAAAACCCAAGACACCTTCTGCCACAAGGTCCAACATTCAGGCCAAACTGGAATACTTGTAAAGCTTACCTCTTCCTTGGTTGTGTTCCAATTTGCTTGACAGATTTTTCTTCAGTGTAAAAAAGCAGACTTCTCTGCAAAGTAGACACAAGCAGTACTTTGTGGCTATAATCCAGCTGCACAATTGAGGAAGGCTCCTCTAACACCAAGTGGGAGTTACAAATGCCCTGTCAGAGAAAGTCCAGTTAAACCTAATATGAGTGCTAAGCACAGTAACCTGACTTCTGTTATAATTCACAAGCATCCTTTCTGCTAGTAGTATTTAGGTCAATTTACACCTTACGACCAATGCTTTAATTCTACTCAAATTTAGTGTCAACTCACTGCAGTAACATTATTTGGAAAAGTCCTTACCAATGAGAAAATAGTCAATGCTAATCTATCTCTTGCTATATCAAGTTTGACAAGAAACATTTAAAAATCTATATACTTTCTTTTAAAATGTTCTCAGTAGATAGTTCAAAGAAGAATCCATAAAGATTTAAACAGAAATGTCATACTGTGCATATTATTTATAGTACTGTCCCCAGAACTCGAACAACTTGGAATCTTAACGAAAAATTCGAGCATATTTTACCCAAAATCTGAACGCTGCTTTGGAATCCAAATGCCCAACATGCTGTTTGTGTGTAATTGTGTGTATGTTTCCTCAGCTCTCAGGCCACCCGTGCACTTTGTTATTCAGAAGCTGTAGTGAAAACATCTTGTGTGATTTTCGCTGCTACTTATATGCTTTTCTGCCTGTTTTGTGTTTTTTTTTATATAGTAACAACTAAATGTACTTGCCACGTGTCCTAAAAAGTATAGTGAGGAAAATTAGAGTAGGAGATAAGCTGTTAGAGCTACAACTGAAGTTAAGAAAGATCTTATCTAAGCATGAAAGCAGTACACGTGTGCCTAAATCGACCGTATGATTTTGAAAAATAAAGATGCTACCAAAGCAGCTGATGTGATGAATGAAAAGAATGGAAGAGATGGAAAAACTTCTTAGTTTGGATTAATGAAATTAAATATAGCTGGCTGGTGTTGTGATTTCTGAGATGATAATTTATGAGAAAGCCAAGGTCCTCCAGGATGATTAGTGAAAGGAGGAGTTCAAAGCCAGAAGGGGGTGGTTCAAGAATTTAAAGAAAAGGACTGGGATCTATAGTGTTGTCATGCACAGAGAGGCTGCCAATTCTAATTCACAAGCAGGGGCAAAGTCTGTAAAAAAAGAGTTTAAGGAGTTTGTGAACAGTAATGCTTTGAAACAAGTATTCAATTATAGTGAAACAAGCCTTTATATATTTAGGTTTTTATATTTTTATCAATTTACATTTTTATTCAAATGTTATTTTTGTTAATATTTTACCTTAAAATCCAGAGTATTTACTGTTTTTCTTTTTTTGAGACAGAGTCTCACTATTTTGACCTCGGTAGAGTGCTGTAGTGTCACAGCTCACAGCAACCTCAAACTCTTGGGCTTAAAGGATTCTCTTGCCTCAGCCTCCCAAGTACCTGGGACTACAGGTGCCCACTACAACACCTGGCTATTTTTTTGTTGCAATTGTCATTATTGTTTAGCTGGCCCGGGCCGGGTTCGAACCCACTAGCCCCGGTGTATGTGGCTAGTGCCCTAGACACTTGAGCTATAGGCACCGAGCCCAGAGTATTTACTGTTAAAATAATTTTGAAAATTTGAATTTGTGGGACCCAGGAATGGATTAATACAGTTTCTATTATTTTACAGGGGAAAAATTATCTTGGAACTCAAACGATTTGGAACTCAAATGGCGTTCTGGAACAGATTAAGTTCGGATTGCAAGGTATCACTGTATTCTATTATAAAACACAATGGAATGGGACTTTTTTTTTTTTTTTTGAGACAGAGTCTCAAGCTGTTGCCCTGGGTAGAGTACTGTGTTGTCATAGCTCAAAGCAACCTCCAACTCTTGGGCTAAAAGTGACCCTCTTGCTTTAGTTTTTTTATTTTTAGTAGAAAGGGGTCTCAATTTTTGCTCAGGCTGGTCTTGAATCTGTGAGCTCAAGCTATCCACTTGCCTCAGCTTCCCAAAGTGCTATGATTATGGGTGTGAGCCACCAGGCCTGGAATTGGACTTGCTATAAAATTATCATGACAATGATTAGCACTCAAAGTTCATATTATACTCTCCCCTCACAAAGAATTTAAAGCAGTTTTGAGGATATTATATCTTTGACAACTGGAAGGGGCAAAAAAATTCAAATGGTATTATATATAATATTATAAATAAACACAAAATAAAATTATAAAAGCCATTTTACTGTTAACACAAACTACATTTCAGGGTGTTAAGAATCTGATTTGTGAGTTATTTTTCCCCCAAAGCAGTTTCACCAATTGGTTATAAAATATTGCTGTAATGTAATATACCTTTTATTCACAGGAAAGGAGCATCTGTCAGATTTATTGATAAAATGTACATAAAGTAGAATTTACCCTTTTTTAGGTATACAATTCTATAATTTCTTCTTAGAGATAGAGTCTCACTTTGCTGCCCTCAGTAGAATGCCGTGGCGTCACAGCTCACAGCAACCTCAAACTCTTGGGCTTAAGCAATTCTCTTGCTTCAGACGCCCAAGTTAAGATGGGATTGCAGGCGCCTGCCACAATGCTGGCTATTTTACTGTTATTTAGGTAGCCCGGGCTGGGTTCAAACCCACCAGCCCTGGTGCATGTGGTTGGTGCCCTAACTGCTGAGCTACAGGTTCCAAGCCACAATTCTATAAATTTTGACAAATTTATAGTCATATGACCACTACCACAATCAACATGGAGAAATTTCAAAATTTCATCCCAGGTCCCCCTACTTGAAGTTACTTAGAATATAGTTTTTCAACTTTTCACTGAGCTTTTTTTTAGAGACAGAGTCCCACTATGTCCACCCTCCGTAGAGTGCCGTAGCATCACAGCTCACAGCAACCTCAAACTCTTGGGCTTAAGCGATACTCTTGCCTCAGCCTCCCAAGCAGCTGGGACTACAGGTGTTAGCCACAATGTCCGCCTATTTTTTGTTGCAGTTGTCATTGTTGGTTTAGCTGGCCCGGGCTAGGTTCAAACCCACCAACTTCGGTGTATGTGGCTGGTGCCATAACCACTGTACTACAGGCACTGAGCCTTCACTTACCTTTGGACAGGATTTTATTATGCCATATTTTGCAAAACATGCATCCTCCCATATCTTTTTTACAAATCTTAATAAGCACTATGCCTTTTAAAGTAATTATCAAGGCTTGGCGCCTGTGGCTCAAGGGGCTAAGGCGCCAGCCACATACACCTGAGCTGGTGGGTTTGAATCCAGCCCGGGCCCGCCAAACAACAAGACTGCTGCAACTAAAAAATGGCCAGGCATTGTGGCGGGCGCCTGTAGTCCCAGCTACTTGGGAGGTGGAGGCAAGAGACTCGCTTGAGCCCAGGAATTGGATGTTGCTGTGAGCTGTGATGCCACAGCACTCTATCCCGGGTGACGGCTTGAGGCTCTGTCTCAAAAAATAAATAAATAAATAAATAAAAATAAAATAAAATAATTATCAATTTGGCCAAAAAATGATGAACAATATTTTTCTTTTTTTTTTTTTTTTTTGAGACAGAGCCTCAAGCTGTCACCCTGGATAGAGTGTAGTGACATCACATCTCACAGCAACCTCCAATTCCTGGCTCAAGCGAGTCTCCTGCCTCCGCCTCCCAAGTAGCTGGGACTACAGGCACCCGCCACAACGCCCGGCCATTTTTTGGTTGCAGCCGTCATTGTTGTTTGGCGGGCCCGGGCTGGATTCGAACCCGCCAGCTCAGGTGT